>VKOC01032400.1:0-11597 GCA_009364415.1 Spea multiplicata | reverse complement strand
ATATACGCACGCGCACGCACAAAGAAGGACCCTGGCTCTCAAACGCACTGCGAGCACAATTTCGGGTTTACAAAAACGTATTTTTATTCTCTATTCAGATGTTGGGATAAAGTAATGGAGGATTAGGCTTCTCACTACTTGTAATTTTGGGGACAAGTCAAGTAATCTAAAAAGTAATCCTTACCTAGCGGAATCCATCAGCCTGGTCATCGATTCCGCTGCCCATACAGAGAAGGAACACGCAAGGCGCGCAGCGCTCCATATCTGTGCCGGCTTATGTCTGGATGCACTTTAGCCGTCAATAAATGGATATTAAATCCTCAGATTAACGCCAACACGTGCCTGGAACACCTCACAGAACCGAGGTCACAACATAATCCTATAAACAGAGGTTAACTCGCAATATCGTCTCACCGGAGTATTTTATAAAACCGTTCTATGACTAATGAACACATTGTATCCACACGTTCGATATCACAGACAGGACCATGATTACATTAACATAATAATTCCGGTTAAAAACTGACCCAAGTCCAATACGATAAACACTTCTACTTATCCTGTTTGATCCAAAAGAAGGTTATTTTGTGTTTGTTTTTTATATAGTTTTGCCACTTAGGGGAAGATTCCTTCTGGACTCCAAAAGGCGATCAGACCTCTCATTTATTGCCCTCTATGTTCCGCTTTTTGAAGGCATCCATTGTATCCGGTAGAAGTACCTCTAGTGAATCCCATTCCACCTTTATTGACATTACGGTAAAGAATCGCTCCCTTTGTTGTGCGTGAAATCTCCGCTCTCTCAGAGGACGCTTTCTTGTTCTTTGTATGTTTGTTAATGAACAGGGCACCGGAGAGCTCTTTATATCGGCCCCCCGCACACGGTTATAATATACCCTTTAAGACGCTGTTTTTCTGGCTTGTATAAATGCAACCTTTAATCCCCTTTTCCTAATTGAGATCTTTCAATCTCCTTTGTACTTTTTCTAGTTCCATAATTCCTTATTAAAGGGCCGGTGCTCAGAATTGTGTCGCATATTCAAGGTGAGGTCTTAGCATTGACTAAAAGAGGTAAAGACGATATTTCCTCCCGTGAATCTATTCCACGTTTTATACATGTCAATGTCGCATTGGACTTCCCCCCCCCATGTGATTTCAAGAGTAACACCAAAAAACATTTTAGAAAACGCTCTGTTATCACACACATTAAAGTACATACGGGGGGGGGGGGACACAAATAGGACAGCGGTGTTGGTTAACTGATGGACAGCACGCAGGATTTAGTTGGCGGGCTCGCGGCGATGACTTCACTGCCTGTAGATGTGAATCCTACGTATAAAACACGATAACGAATCACGGATAAAACGATCCAATTACAAAACCCAGGAATTTTTAATTAAGAATTCAATCTAGGAAAAAAGCTCTTAGCTAATTACATTACGGGAGGAGGCCTGCTTTCACAACATTAATAAATCTGTATTTAAAGCCTTCTGCGGCTTTCAGAACCCAAAAGGTTTTAAGACCCCCTTCTCATTTATAGTCTGTCCAGACTCAAAAAGCTTTCATTAAACTAATTTACTAAACGGAAATTAAATCAATGTGAGATTAAACTGCGCACGCACACACACATACACACACACACACACACAACAGACGTATGTCAGTGATGGATTACCCATCCTCAAATCCTCAAAAACCGCAAAACCGTCAAAAGTTTGGGGTCAATTAGCTGTTTTCATGGAAAAGCCTAACCATTTAACTTGGATTAGCGAACACAATGTGCCACGGAAACACCGGAGTGAAGGGAGTGATAAAGGAGTGATAAAGGAGTGATAAGAGTGATAAAAGGCATTTGTAGCCTATGAAGATATTCTATTAAAAATCAGCTACGATAGTCATATACAACATTAACAGCGACTGCGCCGGATTTCTGAGAACATTTCTAAGCGACCCCAAACCTTTGAACAGTAAATGTATACGATGAGCCAGGAGATGGTTCAGCCAATGGGAGTCCTGCGTTCAGCGGAGCGCTTGATAAAGATGAAACTCAAAAAGTATTATTCAGCCTAACCAGAATGTGATAAAATCTCCATGTCTGATCTTCTCAAGCACTTTCATTATAAAAGTAAAAGTAAAAATAAAGTGTAAAGTGCGGCAACCACATAGCAACACAAAACAGCCACACAAATACTGTTTCTCTCTCTAACGTAATGTAATAAAGTGTAAACGCATACCGGCCCCCGTCACGGCGAGGATTCCGCTGGCCACTCAACTAACTACATTACAAAGAGGTTATTGTCGCAATACAGTCCACTTTTATATTTTGTGTTAGAAGCTCGATGTCCTTTATCACAAAACACCGGCAACGATCAGAGATCAGCAGGGGCCGAGTGGGACAAGGAGGCTAAATATTTTGCCTATCCACACACCGCCATAACATTTTAATATACAATGTGTTTATAATACATCGTGACATATACTGACTTGAAGGGGGGGGACGACTTAATTTCACACAGAAACAAAGTAATAGTTTCACGTATGCCCCTTCCAGCAAGATGGCTTTCCCAGGCCTCATCGCCGCCGCTCTATGTATATTGTAACCGTTACAAGAGGAGATCACAGAATGAGCAATGAGAGCTCCGTCACCCCTGCGGATAGAGCCGTGTAACCAACAGCTGTAAAGATCACGCTACATAACACGCGGGACACAATGTGGTTAACGGGAACCCATTAAAAACCTTCGGCAACAACGCTATAAATAAAGAGAAGCGGCAAGCAGTAAAACGGATCGAGTGTAAACACGCACGCAACACGATACACGTCTGTTACCGGAACAGCACACCGGCCATTGTAAATCTACACTATGCCGGGAAAAAAAAAAGTGACATGGATTTTAAGCTGCTAAGAAAGGTCCTGGTTCTGTTACTCGCTCTTCCTGGGGTGATTGGGGTAAAATGAGATCGCCCCATTACCCCGGTCCATAGACCCAGGCTGATGCTCGGCACTTTGCTTCCATCCCCGCAGCCGCGTCACAATATTCAGTATGTACGGGAGCCGTAATACACCGGACTTTATTTCCCATACAGCGCACCAGGATTGTCCTCCTTGCGAGAAGTAAAAGGTCAAGGACAGAACACGGAGCGGATGCGTTTGCAGCCTCGGGGTATCGGAAACGCACCCAGAAAGCTGGCAGAAACACGGAACCATCTGCAGAATCACGTGCCTCACGGCGAAAACCGTAAAGCCTTTATTAATTCCACCGGGTACTTAATACCAGATGGTGCGGCAACTGCGGAGGCAACAAAAGAAACTAATATTAGAAATAAAAGGAAATTTAGATTATTCAGGGAGAAGTTAAATAACGACGTAAATTGTAGACACTATATAAACCCGATAATAATAAGGGTTAAATAATCAGAGCATTACACCATGCATAACATTATCAAACAGCACCAAACATACGCAGCTGAACTGGACTTTCAGATGAGGGAAGGGAGTGTAAATAATATGAATTGTCAGAGCAGTATTGGTAACGGATATCGCCAACATCAGCCGAGCGCAGGGATTTAAACACCGAACGCCTCGGCCTGGTCTCTATCCAGAGCGCAGCACATTGTATCACCGCACTAGCAACACTTAAAGTAAATCCGGCCACATCCCATCCACCGGCCACATCCATCACGGGCCACATTTCCATCCACCGGCCACATCCCCCATCCCACCCATCCACATTCCCAGTCCACCGGCCACGATCCCACCACCGGCCGAACATCCCATCCACCGGCCAGCATCCCAGACTCCACGGCCACATCCCATCCACGGCCACATTCCCATCCCACATCCACATCCCATCCACCGGCCACATCCCATCCACCGGCACATCCCATCCACGGCCACATTCCCATTCCACGCGGCACATCCCATCCCCCGGCCACATCCATCCCCCTGGGCCACATCCCATCACCATCCACATCCCATCCACGGCCCACATCCCATCCACCGCGCCACATCCCATCCACCGCCACAATCCATCCAACGGCCAACATCCTATCCCCCGGCCACCATCCCATCCACCGGCACATCCCATCCCCCGGCCACATCCCTCCCTCCGGCCACATTCCCATCCACCATCCACATCCATCCACCGGACCAAACATCCCACTCCACCGGCCAATCCCCATCCACCGGCCACATCCCATCCAGCCGCCCACATCCCCATCCACCGCCACATCCCATCCCCCGCGCCCACATCCCATCCCCCGGCACATCCCAATCCCCCGGCCACATCTCCCATCCACCGGCCACATTCCCATCCACCGCGCCACCCATCCCATCCACCGGCCACATCCCATGCCACCGGCCACATCCCATCCACCGGCCACATCCCATTCCACCGGCCACATCCCATCCACGGCCAGCATCCGCAGTCCACCGGCCCACATCCCATCCACCGGCCACATCCCATCCACCGGCCACATCCCATCCACCGGCACTCCGGTATCTGTAGGGCTGCAAGGGTGAAGAGAATTATCTGAATCCAAGACGATCCGCAGGTTTAATTGGAAGCAGTTGGTGCTTTTCTTGCAGCCGAATTCCCTGCTTGAATTGAGGTGACGAAGCTAGTGTTTTATAAGACCTCTTTATTACGCTTGTTTCACAGCTACAATTAGCAAGTCATTACAATGTAGCCTTTGCATTGACTTCAAAACAAATTTCAAAACTCTAAACTTCTCTAATGTTGGCGTTTAAATAAACGAGATGTTTGTTCATCTTTCTTGGGGGGGGGGATCATGTAGTTTGACCGTCTTCAGGGTGCAGTTCATAGCACTAAACCCCGAGGTGCTCCCTATAAAGAGTAAAAACGAGGCGTCGGCGGCCAGTTCTGTTGACACGGCGGCCGTCGGCGGCCACACTTCACCTCTGACATTAAGGCTCTAAGAGATTTAAAGTATATTGTTTTTGCAAATAATGAACATAAGGTGACATTTTCATTATACTGCATCACCACTCCCAGAGATCGTGACATTCGAGAGACAGCCCTGAAAAAGCACTCTAAAAAACACTCTGGGATGCAAAACGAGTATGGATGCATCCAGAGCGTCGTCAGAGTGCATGATTATAAAGAGGAAAGGGAAAAGAGATTACTCATCCGTGCATTGAAAGCCCAAAAATACTCAACAGTGATGAATAGTCAGTCGTAGGCTATTTAGCTGAAGGCTATTTATATAGCAACAACCACATCTCACACACACACACAATTACATCTCTCACACACACAACCAACCACATCTCACACACACACACACAACCAACCAACATCTCACACACACACACACAAACCCACATCTCACACACACACACACAACCAACCACATCCTCACACACAACCACATCTCCACACACAGACACACACCAACCACATCTTACACACAATCAACCACACTCTCACCACCACCAACCACATCTCTCACCACACCACACACACACACACACAATCTCTCACACAACACACAACAACCACATCTCTCACACACACACACACCCAAACCACATCTTACACCACAACCACATCTCTCACACACAACCACATCTCTCACACACAACCACATCTCTCACACAACCAACCACAACCACATCTCACACACACAGACACAACCAACCACAACCACATCTCACATACACATCTCACACACACACTCTCTCTCTCTCTCTCTGCAATCACTTCTGTATAGGTCGAACATAAGAGGTCTTCTGCATTCTGGTTCCGTGTAGATCCGCTCTAAAATGACTGCAAACTCCCCGATGATTCATTAGGTTTTTTGAGGCAGCGAGACACCAAGATTAACCAATATTTATTTATTTCAAGAGATCAGACTTAGTCACCCATACATTCTGATAAAAGTGTGTAGAGGAGTGGATCTCATTAGCATTTCCATAAGGAATCCTCTCAGCGTGGCAGGGAAAGTCACCAAAAAACCGATCGGTGCCATTTGATGAGTTTTACGAGGCCTGAAGCTGAACGCGAGTCATGTCTCTCACGGAACATTTTAACATCAGTAAACGTAAAACACCGCATCTTTCTAGTGATTCCGAATTAACAAGTAAACCATACGACTGTTAAATATATTTGAACTCTCTTGTGAAGGGAAGGCAATCGATGATTTTATGCGCGCCAGAGAACCAGGAGGTCTGCATCAGCTTCCTTGCATACCTATGATACAGACTGCGATCAGGAAAAACGATCAGCACAGGCCTGTTCTCTACTCACAGCGTGACAGAAAACCTGTAAGCCTTGGAAAAGATCACCATTACCCGTAATGCACATATATAATTCTATAGATCTTTTATCCAGACAGATGGATGCACTTGCTTTGAAGGAAGGGGGTGGCGAGCTCCACGCTTCATAAATTTAGCATCCAGGTCTTAATTAATTCACGCCATTTTGCGTTTTCTTTAGTGCAACAGATTTTTCACAAGACGCCCTCGTATTTTGCAAGTTTCAGTCACAAAATACTTGTCATTTAAGGTCCAACTTATGGGCTCCCGACACAAACGCATTCTCCCTGAAGATATCGTTTGAAAGATCGAGAACCGGCTTTACTTTTTGAAACTTTTTAAGCCGGTGATTTCTCCCTCCCTTCTACGGGGCCGTGTCCCACCATATCACACATCGGATATCATATCCCATCATATACGCAGGTCTTTGGGGGTTGGTTTTGTTTTTCATTTAAAAGTATTACTTAAAAATTAAGGATAAAAGCCACAATAGCCTACATTTCTAATAATAAACCAAAACGTAAAGCTACTTGTTGTTTTCAGATATACAGATTCCTGGCCTGTTTATCGCGGACCCCAGTTCTATATAAACAAATGAATTAATACCGGTTAAGACACCAGGATATCGCTGTCTGATCCAAAGCCGAGTCCGCTTTACACACGTCATTCAGTCTGATCTGCAGGAGCAAACCGATAGTTTCACGGAAAGGACAGAGATCTTTGTTAAACGTACAAAACACTGAAATCAGAGCCAGATTGAGAACAGTCATTTCCAGACACTACGTTTCTGGACTAAATCTACAAAAGTTCTGATGATGGAAGCGTTTTCCCCGAGGAAGTGTGACAAACGCCGCGCTTATTCAGCTGTTTGGAGTCATCACAGCCCATATGAGCTCTCGCATTGTAACAAACAACAAAAAAAAGCCAAATAGGCAGAATTAATCAGTCTCGTACAGTACAAAGTTGTGTTTATAACTATCACAATTGCTCACAATACTCCAAACATTTTCAAATGAATACACACACACACATATATATATATATATCCCTGCTCATACATTAACCTGGGCCCATCAATCAGCCAAGCTACAGAGATCAAAGAAGGAAGATCACACCACGCATTTTCCATAGTAGATTGCTAAATCTAAATCCATATATATTAGTGAAAATACTTAGTTTCAGTCCCCTGGATAATATCCAGCTTATTATTAATACAATTTAAAACAGCGTTTATTATACTGAGTAAGAAACATGGAAATATTTAAAAGCAGCTGGAGGAAGCGTCCATCACCGGACATCCCTGGGGTGTATGGGTAGAAGAAATACTTTTATTCAGAGTAAAATGGTAATGGGGCTGTCTAATTCACACTTTTGCTGCTGTCTAATTCACACTTTTGCTGATCAACTCAAACCTGTTTAATCACCTTCAGTTTTTATTTATTTTTTCAGTTTGTTTTTTTGGGGGGGGGGATCAATTTTCCGCTCATAACTTGTGCGTATTCTCCAAAATTTTGTAATCTGTCTCAGTCACAGATATCAGGATTTAATATCGCTACTTTCATCCCACTGAGGTCTGAATGCGATGTCTCACCTCGATAAAACAGAGAGGGACATCTTACTACACGTATGAAAGTTGATCTATCACGTCTAGTAATAATACAAACGACATGTTTACATGCTTTTATCTGGTGCTATGGCAACAATGTATTTCAGCCTATCAAATGTTTCTGGGTAGTTTCAGCATTCGGAAAAAAAATTATAGAAGTATTTCAACCAGCAGAGACGTTGTAACAGCACCTACACAATACACAAACCTCATACAGGATCTAAAAAGCCATTAAATATATAATATATATATATATATAATTACAGTGGCCAAATATATCAAGAAGCAGTTTAGAGGGTTTACTAGACCAGCAATAATAGCTATAACTCATTCACTCCCAGCCAGCTAACCTTAGAAGACAAAACACAAGGTTTTCAGCCCACATACCTGCAGTCCTCTCCGTCGTAAAATACTGGAGTCATCCATCGGTATAACGTCCTCTCTCCCTCGGGATGCACAAAAGGTTTCTTCTTTGCTTTCAATACACTTTCATGTTCTACCAGTTGAACTGGTCGCCCAAGCCCTATTGTCAGTAGTAATACGGTTCACATGGGTGAGCGACCACCATGGAGACGTGCACTTAAAAAACAGGGGTTTAAGCCCCAGTACTTTTGCTTTAAAGTCCTTGAAAGCGTTCCTCCTTTCCAAAGACGATTAATTAAGAGGAAAAAGATGAGTAAGTGTACGATGCCGGGGTAAGACGAGAAGTCTGTTCCAGTTTGTATCCGTCGAGAAAGCCTAAGAAAAAGGGCACTGATCTAAGGACATTGTTCACGTAACAAAGTGAATCCGACTCGATGGGGGCTCCGGGACGGCTATCATGTGATGTATTCATTCATCAGACCATTATTTAAGGCCTGCCCACTACTCCGTATACTCAAGAGATAAAGAAAAAAATATAGAAAGCAGGAGGCTACAGAATATTCCCTGCCTTTCAAAGTAAAAAAATTCACTTGATTTGAGGGGAAAAAATGTTATCAATTCAATAAAGTCCAGAAGGGGGGCAGAGAAAGGGTTTCAGATTAAGGAAGAACACAATGGAATAGAAAATTATTTTGATTGATATCTTTGGAACCTGTCGATAAGATTTGGCTGTTAAGAAATGAGCAGCGCAGAGCCGTTCACCTCTTCAGCATCTGGATCCGAACAAGTACATGATCAACAAGCTAAATTCCCAGATTAAACAGAAAGAAAAAATATATAAAAAAAACCCCAAACAAACCACAAGTCCTAGATTAATGGAGGATAAAAGACGACAAGCTCCATTCACATTTCCCACTGAGAATGAAGAGATTTGTACCGTTCCTCCCCGATACCTCCTTCCATCTGCTGTTTAGACAACTAAAGCTGACATCACATCAGGCAGGGAAGCAGCGTGAGAGCTGCCGGGAACAGCGGCCAATCAGAGGCTAGGAAAACGGCTAATTTGCATAGGGCCCGAACCATAACAGCACAGAACTGGTGAGAACTCTCATTCTTCTGCGCTCCGAGCAGGAAAACGAAGTCAAGATTTTACCTCTATTCTGAAAAGATGCACAGCGCTGCATGGATGAAGTCGGAATCACCGAAAATATACGCTGACGGGGAAAAGGCCTTTGGAAGTAAACGCTAAACTCTGTTCCGGAACTCTGAATCTGTGTCCAATGTATACATATCCTCTGGTATGACAAGTGCCTCCACGTTGGGCAGCCTATAATATTTCATATGACTTTGTAGTATTTATCGTTATAGAGGCAAAAGGTATCTGAATCTACATAAAGAAAATAAGGATACAGCCTATAAGTAACTATCAGGAGAATGACTAACAGACACGGCGGGAACCTCAGGGTTCAATCATTTGCAGAGGTGAAGAAGTTCAAATAAAAGCGGATGTAAAAATAATCAACAAGTCGGTCAATGAAAACTCCTCACTTTATCCCAAGACCAGGGAAAACCGCTGAGATCATCAATACACTCACAGCCCAAGAAACACCAATTGATCCAGGTGATTAATGAGGTTACAATATGTTTGTTGTGCTCGGCTTAAACGATGACGTGTGTTTTCATGAGTTTTTCTCTTAAAATAACACTGTCTAGGAGGCAGTTTCTCAAAGCCGGTCCTCGTGTCATCAGGATGTCCTTCCAGAAGCCAAGGAAGATCATTCTGTTATTCCGAGTCTCTCAGGTACATGCGCTAATTAAAGAGACGTCCGATTACATAGGAAAAAGCTGCACTCACAGACCAGGGTTGTCCTTTTGGCCCTTGAGTGGAGCCAACGTTACTCCCATGGAGGTAACTGTCAGAACGATCCACTTAATTACCAACAAGCTGCTCCAGTTTTAACACGCATGTCCAAACCTGTGAAGAATGACTCGGCTTCTCGGATCACATTGGGGTCACAGGAACGACGAGGATGCCGCTTCTACAAAACAATTTCTAAAGTAAAGAATTCCACACAGAATTCATTATTATAGATAACAGTTGAAATAACCAACTGCATATGTATGGCCCTTAAAACTAAATAGAATTGCAAATTCTCTTAGTACGATGTTGGTAATACCAACAAAAGCCACGATTATAATGGATCAAATCCGTAGACATCCCATCGATTTCCAGGGAAATACACAACTTGCCCCAGATGTGCCCCGGCATGCTTTTTTCCTCTGATGGCTCACAAAATAATTCTTGTTTCGCTCAGTTTCACGACATCCAACCTTCTTGACACCACTGAAGGGCTATTTAATTAGGTCATTAGAGGAGACGGCTCCTATCTGAGTGTTCAGGAGCCGACTTCCATCACTACCAGGGCTGCCTCAGGCAACTTATGTTGAATTTGTGGCTTTAAATTATAACAACGCAGAAACGCAAACACCGGGAACATAATATAAAGTATAATATATCAGCGCAGCCAAATACCCAGCCGCAGCTGTGCCGGAGACCCACCACACGCAGCAGCAGGGAGGTCTCGTGCCGCACAGCTTGTTTTGGTAAAGGCAGCTATCCTTTCCCCTCTTACTCTACTATTTGAGATACATTAATAGTTCATTTATCCAAAAAAAAGAGTCCTCTCTCTCTCAATATATTTATCAACAGCTCCCGAATTAAGAACAAAAAGGCATTTTTTATGATGCGCACTAGAGAGTCGTAATCTTAGCATTAAAGACAGCAAAATGGAAGAGTAACAGGAGGTACAGTGATATAAATACTAAAGAGTACAACATACGGGGGGGACTAGAATTTAGTGGGAAAATGCCCAGTTCTAGAACGCATACATAAACAATCAACATGAACACTTAAACCCTGAAAGCTCCCCGTTTCCCACTCTTCACATAGGACAAGCGGATATACAGACAAGGCCCTGCTAAATAACCCCCCCCCGGCTATCATCATTTAAAATTAGACATAATTGCCCTTAACAAAACCAGACTCGGTATAGAAAAGGCTCCGGAACAGATGCTCCTCTTCAATTTAGAATACTCTTGTTTTATGATGACCTAGAAATCAGAATCGCTGCAGAAGCCAATTAGGTAATGGACGAGCCGCCGCGCGCAGAATACTAATTTCTTTATGTCTTTGGCGTGGAAGGACAATTTGTACCGTAGCTTGTCAATGATTCCACTGTGCGCACAATGACACACGGCCTCCTTGTTTCTAATCTCGTAGGCTTGCCCTCTGCCCCACGTCTTTCTGTGTCCATCTATAATAAAGCTGAGTACATTTCCAGTATATATATATATA
>VKOC01032397.1:0-21590 GCA_009364415.1 Spea multiplicata | reverse complement strand
ATTCTGAAAATAATCATTAGTTGCAGCCCTAAAATGAAAACTCTTATGTGATTTTTTCGACAAACTAAATTGATATTTTCACATGGGGCTAACAAGAGTAGTCTTAACAATATAAGTCAAAAACGTATTTAAATATGTGGATAAAAACACATACCTGAAATCTACAAGTTATCACGATCACAAACGTTATAAAGTATTCCAAATAGAGAAATAAGAATGAGAAAAAAAATATTCTTCTCTGGAGGTTTTCGATTATCAAGGAGCTATAATAGTGAAAAGCTTAATAGAAAAAGGATACAAGAAAGAGAAAGTAGACACAATAGTGACAAATCTGGAATTTACCTATTGGATTGCCCTCATGGTCAAATGATATAGTAGGTAAAAAAAAAAAGACTGCATGAGTATAGGTATACCATAAAAAGAAGATGTTATGAGAAGCATACTGTATCCAAACATTTTAAAGATTACAATGCAAGGAATGATTCCAATCATCAAGTGATGGCTATAGAGCAAATCCGTTTAGGTACAAGGGAAGGTAAAAGACAACTAGTACTTGGCAAAAGAGAAACATTTTGGATTCTTACAATGAATACCCTGGTCCAGTAGCGTACCTAGCGGGGGGCGGTCCGCACCGGGTGCTGCTTATCAGGGGGGTGCCAACTTGCCGGCACACCTGCAGAGACGGACAGTAATGTCCGCCACTGATGGAGCAGGCTCGCAAGGGAGCGGTATCGGAGGTCTTTAACAGAGGACGTGCCATAGTATATAGTGATAGGGGTTATGCTGTACCGCCTTCAATGTCTGTGCCAGTATATAACGATAGAAGCTATGCAGTTTTAAAGTGTGCGTGTGTGTGTCTGGGGGGGGTGCAACATACAGGATCTGCTCCAGGTGCCAAATACTCTAGGTACCCCCTTGCCCTGGTCACAAAAGAATCAATCACTTTGATATTATATCATTCTTGGATTAAAGAGTGCACAGAGGTGCCTTTGTTTAAATTTAAACTTTTTTTTTCTCTTAATTACGGTAAAATAAACTGTCATATCATACTCATATAGAGTATTTAATTGTATATATCATGTATTTGTGAAAAATAAAACATTTCAGAATTGGTATTAATATGTAATATTATATAATGTAAGCAACTACCTACCATTTATTTTCTATATGTATTATATTTATGTATTTTAATATTAGAATAGATGCATTGGGTATTGAAGAAATTATGAACTTTTGTATATTTAACTATTATATCTATAAACATCATGTATTTGAAGAATTATTGGTATTTATTTCTCTGGGGGAATTAAATTCCATCTAGTGTTTATAACTGAATAGATTGTTGATATAATTATTTATTAACCGACTACCATTCTTATGTATTATTATTTATTAATGTATACTGTAAACAGAATTATGTTGGCATTACAATACAATGTATTCTGCTATAGAAATATAGAGTTTTTTTGAAACATACCTGTATTTGCATTACAGCAGCTCTTTAGTAATAACGAGGAGGTGTGGAGTTTGGTTGGAGTGGACGTCTGACCCCAGCCGTCCCCCACCTCCCGCTATGTGGGGAGTGTTGTAGGTGGCCATGGAGACAGTGTCCACTCATGCCAATCACCATTAGTAACGTCACGTTTTGTTTCTTTTAAAATTGTGTTCTTTATTATACTTTTTTCCCTCTGCAATAGGAAGACAGGGTGTGACCGGAAGGCTCCACCCTTTTGCAGAAGTGCGGCGAAAGGCCAGAATAACGCAGTTACATTTATGGAGAAAGAGGTGCATATGTTCAAACCCGATCGGAGGAAAGGGTTTGTGTCTTTTTGCAGAAATTCACCGGGAGGCCAGGTTCATTGAAAAGCAGATGAAGAAAGAAGACACGGGGATAAGCGGACAATGACCGAAGGCATGGGGAGAAGTGGAGGAAGACAGAAGACAAGTGGCAAGAGAAGAAGCTGCAGGAAAGGAGACAGGAACATGGAAGTGCTCACCAGAGACGGTGGGAAAAAGAGCATGAGAGACTGTGAGTAAGACAGCTTGAGGACGACAATTAATTTGGTTTCTGAATGGGAAAAGCCCTCCAAATTTTGTCTGATCCGAAAGAGCTGGAAACTAAATTTGTTGTCCGAAAACAGACAAAACAAAACGAAAAATGTCTATGGTCCATTTGCTCAAGCCTGGTTAGCCAACATTAGCTAAACTCTGACAAACTCTACCATAAACAAAATAATAAAAAAACACATCCTTTTCAGGTTTAAAAGGGAAATTATTGCAAAGCGCTTGTGTAATATCAGATAAAGGATAATTCCTTAAAGTAGGGTTGGAAGATTTTGGACTTCAGCATTTTAAGCACGCTCCAGTCATACACTGGCACAAAACCTTGGTGGATTCACTATATGGTTTCCAAAGATGACATGTGATAGATTACTTGGTCTTTAATGAACAGACCCCCAAATGTTTCACATAATTTATTGTATAATGCCCCAAGCTGGTGATTCAATAACAAGCGTTCAAGCTAAGTCTGATATGTATCTTCATGTTAAGGGGAACTGTCACATTTCAATTGCTCCCTACTATTTTTAAATAAAACTATTCTTAAAGAAACAATAAATAAAAATAATAACACACATTATAGAAGGTATACAGTACAGCCATATATAATTTTAAGAGTACAGTAAGTTAGAAACTCATCCATAGAACAGGCCACAATGTACATCAAACATACCAATAGAATATTAAGAGGGAAATGTTAATTTAACAATTAACTAAATAAAATTGTATTGTTTTATTTTCATGTGGTGTATATTACAAGTTGCATAAAATGATAAAATGTATACACCACACACATAATATGCTGCTTCGTTAACTGCAAACTTACAAAAAACAACAAACTACAAATGAAAAGTAAGGGCTATGATAGTTTCATTCAAATGGGCCCATCATTTAAAAAGGGACACCCAATGCCACGTACAACCCAAAGGAATACTTTATGAATTACCTTACTAGGCATTCTTTACTTGAAAGAAAGGGAAAAAGGGCATTTTCTTTTAGAATAAACTGCAGATCAATATGATCCCTATCTATGCATGTGCGCAGGAGGGTCTTCTTAGACCCCTGGAATGCTTGTGCCTGCCAGTGCTGGAGCTAGCTGGCTGTGAGTATAGCACTGCTGAGCTTTGTTAAATAGATGTTCAGCTGAATGCATCTACTACAAGTCTGTGAATTTAGGGTGCGCTGCACAGTGGGATTCTTATGAATGCCTCCATGTATTTGTAAGAGGGGTAACCATTCCTTTTAAGCGGACACTCAGTCATCATGTGCAATCTGACGTGTCCCGGTGTAGTGTGCCTTTTATTGAAAAATTGACAATGTGTGACTTTTCGGGGGCTAACTTATCAGCTATACATTTAGCACAATGCACCTGGGCATCCAAACATGTATTTAATTGGATGCTACCCTAAGCCTTACCCAAACCAATGCCCCTCCACAGCCACCATTCTTGCTGCAGAACGCCATGATATGATGTCATATCCTGTTTAGAGCCAGGTATTGCATACTTGTCTGGACTTACTTAAGATGCAGAAACCATGTGACTACACCTTCTGCTTTCTCCTCTAAATATTGTTTGTGACATCATCAGTCTGCACCCTGCAGCCTATATTAACTTTATATTCATGCACTTCCTTGATGATGCCCTACTTCTGAGATTCACTCAATTAGTGTTCTGAGTAATTCTCCAGGTTTTTGACCAGGCTTATCTTGACCTTGTTTTCTATCTGGTATTCTGACCCGTCTTTCCCTCATCTAGATGCTCTCTTGTAACCTCAGTCGATTTGTCTTGACCATGTGGACCAATATCCTGCTCTGGTGGTCTACACTGCCAGCCAACACTGCTATGGGGTTCCATTCCTGAGCGCACTGCTCTAACAATACTATATGAACACAGTAGTCCATAGTGTAAATAGGCCGCTTGGAGACATCAGAGCTGTCCTATGTAAATGGCCCATTGAGCAGAGGCACACTAGGAGGCTTCATTGTCCAGGACTAGTTGACCTGGACCAGAATAAGCTTCTGCTGTTATTTACACATTTATTGGCAACAGCTCCAGTCTATAGCTATGAAGAGATGTTAAACAGCAAGGAGACCAATGGCAGGAATATCAAAATAAAGTTAAAATATATTATAATATATAATATATATATATATATATATATAAATATATTAAAATATAGAAGCAGACTGCAGAGTACAGTGCAATAAGAATGCAGAACACACTATTCTGATTTCCGGGGTAAGATATGATTAGCTGAAATTAGCAGTTTGGATCTAATATTTAGTAAGGATAATTAACATGCTTAGAGCTTCTACAACCAATTTCACATTTTATGCCATGTCTAAGAAACACTTACAGAGAGATTTCTTTGTATCTGAAGCACACCTCATTTGAGATAATAAAGTTATACCAGGGCAATATAAATGGGCAATATAAATGCACCAATTAGATGGTGTCATTAGTACTAATAACTTACCGAGACATTACCATCAGCAGAATGAGGAACAGATGACTTCTCATTAGTTTCTCCAGGGTGGTCTAAAAGATTTGCTCTGTTCACCAAAAAGAAAGTCTCTCCTAGAAAGCAGTCGTTAACCTTGGGCAGACAACTTCGATTGGCAAAGGGATCCGGATGGCAGCACCATTCTTCAACCAGGGAGCTCCAGTTTTCACTTGGTAATGGAAGGACTCTAAGGAACTGCCTGGTAGTAGATTTTTTTTAAGTGAGAAAAAAACCAGAATATAAAATCAACTCAAAAAAGAAATTATTTTGAAGAAATACATACACATTACATTATCATTATGTACAAATACACAATTCTTTAATCAACTTTTTTTATAACAAAATATAAAGCTTAAGGATTGCCATTTTTATTTTTAAATTGTTCCAACCTGTACAGTAAATGCTACAAAAGCCTAGCCAACAAACACAATGACACTCATTAATAGCAATGGCATCCAGCAAATGGAATTCATGTCACACTTCTCAAGAAACCAGACCTGCTGCTCACAAAATGTATGATCTACACACGTGGGCCAACAAACTGGATAATAGTCTGCAGCCCGTTGGACTTTGACTTCCACTGGAAAACCGGAGTTACCCTATTAGAGCAGATGTATAGTTGGAAATTGTCCAAAGGGTCATTATAAGTACCGTATATACCGGCGTATAAGACGACTTTTTAACCCCAGAAAATCTTCTTAAAAGTCGGGGCTCGTCTTATACGCCGTGTACCAAGTACCGGGTACTTACCGAGCTGGAGGTTCCCACAAAGCCACCAATCTCTAGGGGAGGGGCGAGTGGAGAAACCTCCTCCCCTGGGCCGGTCTTCAGGGCTGCGCCGAGGTAGGTGCAAGATCGTGATCTCCCCAACTAACCCTGATCAGCAGGGCTGGTTGGGGAGATCACGACCTCCCTCTAACTAGCCCGATATTAGGGAGCTCGAGGTCTGGCACTTCAGACCTCGGCAACCCTGCTCCCTAATCACTACGCGCCGGCTATTGATTCCGAGCGCAGGGATGACGTCATGTCCCGTCGCTTGGCATCAATTGCCGGCGCGTAGTGATGAGGGAGCAGGGAAGCCGAGGTCTGAAGTGCCAGACCTCGGGCTCCCACAACTGGATGGAAGAAAGAAGACAGAAGATAAGGTAAGAGATGGGGAGAAAGGGGTGTGAGTGCAGTGTATGTATGTAGGTATGATATGGTCAGTGTATTTGTGTGTTTGTAAGCTGGTGTGTATATATATATATATATGTATATGGGCTACATATGTATATATCTACACATATGCCTGTCCATACATACACATTTATACACTGCCCTCACCACACACCCCTGCCTTTACACACACACACATTATATATATATATATATAATATATATATATATATGGGCTACAAGGCATATCAGGGGGCACAGTGGCATATCAGGGGGCACAGTGGCATATCAGGGGATATAAGGCATATGTTGGGAGGGTGGAGGGGCATATCTGGGTGTATAAGACATACAGGGGAGGCAGTGTGGCAAGCCTGGACTCAAATGTGCATGACTGGGGGGTCAGGTTGGGAAATAAAAACAAGAAATGCATTTTCCTCAGTTTTTTTATTCTGCTGTTTGTTTTTAACAAAGGATCACAGGTCGCCAGCTGACACCAAGGAATATAGAGGATGCATCCATTGTAAAATGTATCAAAATGTATTCAAGTCCATAGAGCATAAGATCAAAACGAGGGGCACATAGACAGGCACAGAATGGAGACACAGGCTAGACACAGGCTGCTTATGATTAAGCACTTCCTCGGGGGAAATTTATGAGAAAATAAAGTTTGCATTAAGCTATTCCAAATAACACATAAAAACCCTGCATAGCATGCAGAGATGTAAACATAGTAAGGTACTTTTGAAGGTCATTGTACAATGTTTAGCGGGGCATTATTCTTCCCCGCAAGAAGCTGTTTTGTCAGGAAATAAACATGCATTGTATGGCTTCACAATACAAGACCTGAAACAGGTATTTCTCGACGTGAAACGCAACACCTACTGGCGGGACCTAGACTAATAATCATTACAAAGGTTTCTCAGTGAGCCAGTGACTGAAGCGGATACACCAGTAGAAAAGCAAATGGATTGTACTATACAGAGTAAGTCGGTAGATATTATGCAAACACACAGAAGCCACAATACATTAAGCACCTGGACAACTATCATTGCATATCCAGAACAACAACAAGTTCTTACCAAACAAATAAGTTTAGATAGATTACATCCTGCCATGCAGCTACATAAAAGAAACAGATCATAAATTATAAACAGTGCACGCAAAGTTAGCCCAAATGCATCAAATTAGTATCACGAGAAGTGAGGCAAGGCAGACACACAAGTCAATGTACTCTTCACACATTGTAGGAGCTGACTGCTATTCCTCAACTTGTCTGACAGGATCTACAAAGATGGACATTTCTCGGCTGCCTGCTAATGATACACACAAGTCTTTCCCGCTGAGCTCTTAATAAACCACAATGTAAAATGGCACTTGTCAAAATGTAAATTGACATGACCAGAACACTATGGCTCCTCAGCCCAATGAACCAATGATTCATCTGCGTCAATCATCCATAGTCCTTAAGAATGTGAGAAATAGTGCCATGTATATAACATGCATACATACATGCATACATACATGCATACATTAGTTCAAGCAGCCAATCAGTGGCAGGAAATTGCTCCCCCTAGAATTAATGGGAGTGCTTTTTACGCATACACATGGGGTCAAAAACCAAATTTGTCAACCATTACACTATAGGTTATATGATGGCTGGAATGTAGCGTTAAATCAATAGGGACCATAAGGTATGGAAGTCTGAATGAAAACACCTATGAATTCAAGTTCTATACCAGTATGAAGAATGTAGAGTTGGTGGTCAGCACATACGTGAGTCAGCTTCAGACTCTGTGACCCTGGAAACTGATGTAAAAAAACAAACCCTGAGATTCTCCGGCCCTGAGAGCGTGGCTACATAACCTTAACCCTTATGAGCTCAATCCATCGCCTACTGTATATATTTACCAATTTATTCATGCCTTAAAAACTTTCCTTATTGTTAAATCTGCATACATTTGTTATTACTGTTTGGTAATGCCCAGGGCCTTTTCAGAAATGATTCTCAAGTCAATATTGCTAACCACTACATACCGTATCTCACAAAAGTGAGTACACTCCTCACATTTTTGTAAATATTTTATTAAATCTTTTCGTGTGACAACACTGAAGAAATGACTTTCTGCTACAATGTAAAGTAGTGAGTGTGCAGCCTGTTTAAAATACTCAACACACAGCCATTAATGTCTAAACCTTGGCAACAAAAGTGAGTACAACCCTAAGTGGAAATGTCCAAATTGGGCCCAATTAGCCATTTCCCCTCCCCGGTGTCATGTGACTCGTTAGTGTTACAAGGTCTCAGGTGTGAATGGGGAGCAGGTGTGTTAAATTTGGCGTTATCGCTCTCATACTGGTCACTGGAAGTTCAACATGGCACCTCATGGCAAAGAACTCTCTAAGGATCTGAAAAAAAGAATTGTTGCTCTAAATATTGTAGGGGGGGTGTACTTTGCTGGATGCATTGAAATAGTTAATACCGCACTAGCTATAATTGAGCTAATATAGCTAGTGGGATTTATCCAAGCGTTCATTTAGTATTTCTATTTTTAGCTCTTTGTAATATAGGTTCTCAGCTAATGTAGTACAAATTCTAGGTGTTCTATTTTTGTTCCCAACTTACACATCATTCTTCTGCAGACAAACAAGCCCAGCACCAATGAAAGATATCTCTCTATGGTCCCGACATTCTGCTCAAGCATGGGTCAGCAGATGTTCCTGTAAACAGTTCCACCAGAGCTTTCATAAATACAAGGCATATGAAAAATCGAAGAGAAACCAGACAAAAAAAGGAATTTCCTGGGGGGAGCTCTATTTTGAAAAATTAAAAAAAAATATGTGCAAAAGTTACAGTCCACTAATAGAAATGAAAGATGTCGAAATATGAGGAAATAGATGCTATCTTGAGGAGAGGATTAAGGCCAGGCCAGGCCAGCTTGCCAAAAGGATTTTAGTAGTCAAGCTGTCTGCTCTCAGCAGATAGGACTGGTCAGAAAAAGAAAGCAGCAGGTAACCTGAAAAGTATGCATGAATACTTAAGAATGTTAAGAAAAATATAATAATAAAAACTGCTTTTTATTCAACATAATTGTAATCAATTGGTTATTCAGTTACGTCAAACACTTAATGAAGCCCCTACATACAATAAGTATTATTCCTGCGCACAGCGTAATATTTTACCTTTGTTATTCATGCAACTGTCTTGTCTCTCATTTCTCTATGGGTTTGACATAATGCAATGGTAACAGAGTGTTCTCATCGCCACATTAGCCATGCACATCATCTGTCAGTATGGGACAGTTACTTGAAACAGCCCCTAAATCAAAACAATGCCTCTGGTGTTATAAAGGAAGGCAGACTGTTACAGCAATAGAGAGATGATTCAATTACTCTCATCCTGGCCATAAATCAACGCATCTTGAACCAGTTTTATAAACTGGATTACATGTAAATTATCAACTGAAGAAGCAGTACTGACAATGACAAACAGGTCTGCAAAATGTTCTCCTCTGGACCATACCAGCTGTGCAATCCCGGAAAACCCATTTTCTGTATCGCTCCATACTCATCGACACGCAACACCATCTGTCAAGACTTTACAAAAAGTATGGAGCCATAACAATGCCACAATTGAGAGATATATTTCTAGCGCAAAAACATAACAAATGATATAAAATGTACCAATGATTCCGGTAATACTGTTGGACAATTAAAAGTAATCCCTTTCAGTGTTAAGCGTGTTGGTTACCCCAAACACTATTGGGCTCAATGTTGCTTTGTACTGATAATAACAAGGTCGCTACGGGATAACTTAGCTCAGGTGTTTTTCTTTGATGCAAGCGAATACGTTATTTGTGGCCCTATCCACGGAAGGCATGGTAATTAACTCACACGGTATAGTGGATCTTTTGCTATATATAACTGTTGCACATTTTTATCAGAAAAACATGTTACTGAAATGACATGTATTGCAAGAAATAAAACAAGCTTTTGAAAGTCTTACTGGTCTCGAATTATGGGCTCGCCACATGCCTGGCACTCAAATGTATATCTCCTCTGAATCCCCAGGATTTCTTTCAGGGATGGAGAGGTTTCTGTAAAACAAACATGAGCAAAATCAATATAGAGAATAGTTGTGGTTGTTCTATGGATTATATAGAACATTTAAATTTGCGGTCCCCTCAAATTAACTCAACACCGATTTTGGCCACCTTTATTTTCCAGCACTGCCTTAACTCTCTTGGGCAACCAGAGCTTCAGATGTTGCCACTGGAGTCCTCTTCCACTCTTCCTCTACATACACATATCTATAAAGAAATTGATGGATAACGGTAGATCCCCCATGCACCAATTAGATTCATGTCAATGTAGAGATGTCATTATTAGATAAGATAAAAAGTACCCGTTTATTAGGAACTTGGTACGAGGATAACATTTAAGATGTTCCAGGGCTGAGAAACAAATAAATGCTGCTAATCACTGAAGATGCTGAGGCTACCGAGTTCTAAATTACTGAGGCAGGCTCCGACTTAATGAAACTGTATTTAAAAAAAAAGGACAAGAGCAGCGGAATTTGGGGAAGGATGCAGGGAACTGTACGTGTTCGGATTTTGGAATGTATGAACACTTGTCCTGTTCTAATTCTGTCACATATTGCCGGTCCCCTTCCTGAGGGGTGAGCCGGAGCAGAGCCAAGAAACTTTTCAGCAGTGTTCGAACGTTCTTTTCAAGTAGAAAAGGCCCAAAAGGGATTTATATTATTTTCAGCTAAGATATTGTCTGATGCACTTGTTCAATAGCACCTTTCTCTCGGTGAGGCTCATTAGCAGAACTGCAGGTTGGTAAAATGATTGATTTTCCTTGTGCGGTTGAAACGGGACACATTAAGAAGCGTTAAAGACTACAGGAGCACATGGGGATATTAACAGGAAAACACTGCCCTCTAGTGATATCGTTAGAGTACACAACATAAACATTAGCCTGGTTTCTGCTACAAAATATTAATACAATACATTAAATCCAAATGCCTACGTGACCCATTCTACAATAACTGTACCAATTTCAACAGACGATACAATATTTCGATGCACACATGTACACACACTATCATTTTGTTGCACAGCTGCCTCTGATATTATCATATACGGTAAGTTCTTTAACACACGTTGTCTTACTTTTATATTCCATTATAACACAGGGTATAAATTGTCTGTATTCGTGCTTTCATCTAAAAGGTTTTACATATTTCCTCGGGTTTCTGAATATATCACATGGAAATTTCAGATTCATTTTACAAAGAAGCTTCAACCAGGCCTAGAAATATTTTCTGGAATTAAGGACACAACTAACAAGTCTTTCCCAGAAACTACTTAACATTAAAACACAAAACTACTTCAGAGTTACAGATAATGAGAAGTACTGATCTCTCGAAAACAACATTTGAGTTAAAAAATAAAAGTTAGGAGTGACTAATTTAGTCACCTCACACAAAGACCGCCTATAAAAGTTAACTGCACTGACCAACTGATAAAAGTAAAATAAAGATGAGCAAATTATATCACCAACAATTTTGTTCAAACTGAATATTTTTGTACACCCATATGTCGTCTTAAAAAGGGACAGTTTACTAATGAAAAATGCATAATAAAATACTTATCTGAGGTAGAAGCTGCAGCTCTGTAGCTACCCCATTCCTGCACGGCTTGATGGTTCTTGTCACGGATTGGCTGCTTGAAGCACCAATCGGTGGCAGGACAGTGCTCCCGTTGAAATCAATGGGAGTGACTTCTGCACAAGGGGGTATAAACAGAGACCCCGTTCACAGTCTCCACCGTACAAATGCTGGACTTGACCAGTGGTAAGTATTTCACGCGCATTAGGATGTGTCTGGCCGAAATGGGTAGTTCACACCAGCTTCCATCACAGGTGTATGATACATTAATGGGAAAAAGTAAAGCAGTGAGTGTTTTTTTTATATTCTATTTGTTTTCTTATTTTAAAGCTTTTTAATTTTAATGTTACATACAGCCCTCTTTCTTGCCTCTTGAGTTCCCTGATTCCACATGTTTAGCCCGACCGATACATGTTGTTGAAAATGGTGTTATCTTAGAAGAATCTGTTGGTGTTATATATATATATTATATATATATATATATATATATATATATATAAGCTGATAGGTAATACATTTGCAACCTTCAAGGTACGAATTAAATCTGGAACAAAGGATGCCCTCGGAACTGTTGTCTTAATTACATCAAAGACTGGCTGACTGCTATTATCACTAGTCCCAAATAAACAAGTTAATTATTCGTAAACTATTTTGGGGTATAATTTCCTTTAATGACGAAAAGGGATTATCCATTCCCACTGCGCAAAGAGCATTTCTAAACTAGTCTTTATATAACGCGCAGTATAAAAATAACTGATGCAGACAGCATTACATAATGAGGAAAAGTAACATTTTAACAGAACATGTCCGACTCACAGGTTTCAGCTCACATGACAAATGTTGCCAAAATACAAACTTAATATATTACTGACTTATACTAAATACTGTAGTCTAAAAACAAACATATACCGTATTTTCTTCGAAAAAATTGGGGTGTAAAAACAGGGTGCGTCTTATACAGTGGTTGAAGATTTATTTTTTTATTTTGCTTACCTCTGTGTTGCTCAGCAGCGTCTCTTGTTCTGTCGAGGAGACACAGGAATCCAGTGGAGTCACGTGAATGTACATCACATCACGTGACTCCACTCCGTTCCTACTCCCCTGGGCCGGTCAAGAGAAGTTTACTCAGAGTTCGAGCTACGTGGAGAGATACAAAGTCTGCGAGCGGCACCGGAAGATCTGCAGACCAGGTAAGTGTGGGGGAAGGTGTATGAGTCTGCGTGAATGAGGGAATTAATGACTGTGTGTGTGATAGCATGGATGTGTAAGTGGGGGGCAGGGCACAGGGAGGCTGAAAGTGATGTGCATGTGTTGGCTGCTTGTGCATGATAGATGTGTTTTATTGCTATATTAAATATACATGACTGCTAACAGCAATAACACTCCTGTCATGCCCAGGCATACCCAGATTCCAGCACAGCTAACATCACATTCATCCGGGAACCTGGGCATGATAGAAGTTAAGGTGATAGAAGTTAAGGGAGCATCTTATACATGGGGAAATACGGTACCTACGTTTACCTATGATAAAGCTTGAATCTAAGACATAACCAAGGACCGATTAAGGTCTGAGTCTGTACATCAGGAAAAATTGGGCGGACTAGATGGGTCGAATGGTTGAAGCCGCTATTTAGAATATTTGCTGAAGCAATTGACCATCTATAAATGGCAACTGTGCGGTTACGTCAGCCAGCCAAAAGAAGTCAGCCAATGGTTTCCATAGTGATGGCTTGAAGACTTTGGTGTTACAAGTTATTTCTTTATAAATGTGGAGCACAGGGGCTCAAAACTAATTGCGTTATCTTGCAATATGTTGAAAGCAACTTGTCCAAAAATAAGCAGCTGTTGGATGGTGGGATACTACAAAATGGACTCAAGAATTGAGAACTGGTAAAGCTTGAACCTTATACAAATGTTATAGCTATGTGTAATCTCCATTAGCAAAGCATGTTTTTTTCAATATAGGAGCATATATATTTATATATTTGCAAAACATCTTATTCTTTTAATATTAATCTTGCAACGACACTAAATATTTGTTGTGGGAACAGCAATACCTATCTTCTGTCGATAATACACATAGGAGTGCTTAGTTTCCTCACTAAAGGTCATGCAATGTTTTAGGAAAATATTTAACACTCTGCTTTCCTAACATTAATTCAAAAAGCACCATTAGGAAAGTGCAAGAATGAGCTATGTGACTGATCTTTCAATGCCCTTGTACTGCTATTAATAATGTGTGAAAGAACCACATGAAGTAGGCAACTAATTAAAGATATTATTATTGATGGCTGGAGTGCACTGTTCTTCCCTGGGCACCTTATCATACCCAGAGTCATACATTTGGATGTCTACGGAGCTTTGTGAGATAAATAGGAGAAGAACAGTGTTCAATTCTATGTGGAATTGACTGATCACACACAAAAAAAGATGAGGGCTTATTTAAAGGATTGCTAATGTCTTCTATACTAACCATATTAATATCTATTGCAGCAAAGCTCACTAGAAATCGTTCTGAACATACATACATTTACAGGCTACTTTATATAAACACGATCAGTAGAGGACAAAGTCATGCAGACATAAAGGGACAGTCTCAACCAACGATGAGCGTCTAATAAAGTATGTGGTAAGTATTTTAATAAGCATTCTTTTTGCTGAAATTGTTGTAGTCTCCTCCACTTTCGCACCAGAACACCTGGAAATATTATGCAAGCCATTACTGTAGCTGGCTGAAGGTGAGCACCTCTCACCCACCCCAAGCGCATCTCCAGCTGATTTTTATCAGAATATCTTCATAGGTGTGCAGAAGCCTGTTATCAGCAACCATCACTCTGTTCCTGTGGCACATTGTGTTCACTATTCCAAGTTTAAAAGGCTAATTGATCATTAGAAAATAATTTTGCAATTATGTTAGCACAGCTAGAAATGTCCCAGCTAAGTGACTCCAAATTCTTAAGCAGTAGTGTATCTAAACTGTTTGAAATAACTTGTGTAACCCTTTCCAGCTGTATTGTAGTTTTTCTGAGATTTCCTTTTTGCAAAGCATGGTTCACACAAGGAGATGCTTCTTGAAAGCAAAATAACCCTAAAAGACAACTCAAATTCAGTTTCATTGATTTGGCTCCAGATTTGCTAACTCCTGACTCCAATTAGATTTTATTGAAGCCATTAGCCTAAGGGTTCACACTGCGAATGGTTGAACAATGTTTTCAATATCGGTAAGAACAATTAAATTCTTGTACTGTACTGTACTATACTTGTTCATTATTAGGGATGTACTGAAATATCGGTGGCTGAAACATATCGGCTGGAAATGGCATTATCGTAAAATGCCAAAATAAAAAAAACTGCCAAAAATCCAGAGGAGGGCTGGGCAGCAATTGCTGCTTACCTGTGAGTGCGAGCAACGCAGAGGGAAGTAGAGGCCCCTGCAAGGGGGTGGGGAAGGGTGTATTAACAAGTATGCGTGATTGAGGGAATGAATGAGTATCTGTGAATGAGGGAATAAATAAGTATAGAAATGAGTGAATGAACGTTTGTGAATAAGTAAATGAATTAATATGTGTGTGATAACATGGATGTGTAAGGGGGGGGCATGGCACAGGAGGCTATAAGTGATGTGCAGACACCATGCTGTGCATGATAGGCGTGTGATTGCTATATTACATATAATGATTGCTAAGAGCAATCACACTCCTATCATGCCCAGGCATACCCAGATTCCAGCATAGGAGTGTGATTGCTGTTAGCAACCATATATATATATACACACACACACCGTATTTTCTGGCGTATAAGACAACCCTCAAATTTTCCAGTTAAAATATAGGAGTTTGGGCTATACTCACCGTATAAGACTACCCTTGTACCCAGTAAACAACCACCAGCCAATCACGACAAGCGATGTACCTTACCGGTGACTGGCTGGTTATTGTATACAAAGCCTGCTTGGATTGGGTGGGTCAGCTCTCCCTAACATATGCCTGTCCACACACACATGTATAGGCATACACTGCCCTCACACAACCCTTCCTTTACACACATATACACGTACACACCAGCTTACAAACACACATATACAGATATAATGCCCTTACACAGACCTGTCCATATACATATATATATATATACACACACACACACACCAGCTTACAAACACACAAATACCTACACTGCTCTTACACACTCCTGACCATAGACATACACTGACCTTACACCCCTTTCTCCCCACTCTTACCTTTCTCACCTATCTTACACAGTTGTGGAGCGCGAGGTCTGTAATTCAGAACCGTCTCCAGCTCTTGGCTCCTCCTCTCAACTAAGCGGGCTCCCTCTGCGTGAAAATACGCGTGCTATATATATATGGTATATATATATATATATATATAATATATAATATTATATACTATATTAGTCATGTCAGATGTCATTTTAAAAAAAATATATATCTAAAGGTGTGTGGGGGGGGGTCATTTTCAGTTTTGGCCAAGTGCATCCTGAATTTTCGGTTTCAGTCCAGAATTTTCATTTTGGTGCATCCCTATATCATTATTGTAACTTAGAAGAAGATTACACTATATTTTAAAAATACATTTATACATAAATAATGGTAATTCCAAACAACTCACTCACTTTTTCTTGCTACTACACATACAATTAGAAATAACTCCTATAGAAGGGTTATTGTGACAGAATGACCTGTCATGCAGGCCCCCCAAGGGCCAATTTTTTTAAAAATATTTAAATTCTGTGCTCATGATTCGCTCTAAAGCGATCACGTGCACGGAATTGAGGGGGAGTGGCTGCTACGGATCGCTGGGGACACCCAGCGGAGAGTAGCAGCCGCCCCTCGTGATCCCAGCGTTCAAAGTGACGCTGGATCGCGTATCATCGATGACGTACCTGGTACGTCCCGGTCTGCCAGTGACCTTTGACCCCGAAGTACCAGGTACGTCCCGGTCTTGAAGCGGTTAAAGGATGGGTTGTATACATTTATCTATGTTTATGCAGTTCTGTTGATATATGAGGCTATGCTTTACCACAAAATGTTGATTCCTGCTGTACTCAATTCAAGGTAGTTGTGTCTACTTATTGGGCACACATAGCAGGGTTCCAAGGTGTGCATGCTGACCAGTGCTGGAAGTGATTTTGGGGACAACAGGAGAATACATCTGGGTGATCTCTGAGAGTAACCACATCTCTCTTGGTGAACCCGTTACAGTTATATTAGTCACAGATAAAAAAATTTCAAGGACAAGGAAGGGACATAATTTAAAAAGGGTAAATATTAACACCGGAGACAATATGTGCCCTCTACATTTTGTGTCATCCAGTGTAACTAGCAAGACCAACTGCAGTTATATGGAAAATCTCCTTGAGATCAGGGCTCTGTGAGGGTCAGTCAAGTTCTTCCACTCCACTTTGTGCACTGGTGCACAGTCATGCTGGAATAGAAAAGGGTCTTCCCCAAACTGTTCCCAAAAAGTTGAAAGCATAACATTGTCCAAAATGCTTTGGCATGCTGAGATTTTCCTTCACTGGAAGTAAGGGGCCTAGCCAAAACATTGATTTCAATCAATAAGACGTGTGTCGCAACACTTTTGTCCACGTAACGGTGCACAAAGCAAGGTCCATAAAGGTTGGATTAGTATGGCATGGAAGAACTTGACTTGCCCGCACAGAGCTCTGACCTCATCGAACACCTTTGGCATGCAAAGAGAGTGCAAGCCAGGCCTTCTCAATCGACACTAGTGCCTGACCTCACAAATGGTCTACTGGATGAATAGTGTCCTTTCAGCACAAAGGAATGGGCAAAGGTATAAAGATTGATATAAATGCCATGTATCTGTATTACTGATCCAAGGACAAACTGGAAAGCGTTTGGGTTCAATAAGGATTTTGCCTTATTTTTAGTTACAAGCTTGGATGTGTAATAGGCTAAATATAATGCCGGAGTGGACAAATTTGGTATGGATCTAGGAGCCAGCTAAAAATGTTAGGAGCCAGCTTTTTTTCTTCACATAGGGTTGGATAGCTTTTTCCACTTATATACATGAAATCATTTAAACGCTGCATTTTATGTTTACTTGGTTTGTCATTGTTTAGTTTGATGATCTAAAATATTTATGTGTGACAAATATGCAAAAATAGAAGAAATCAGGAAGAGTCAAATACATTTTCACAGCAATGAGGAAATACCTGTAATCTATATGCAAACATAAATCACATCTATATCATGATCCTACACAACATTCATAATAGCCGCTGTTACCTGTATCCCGGGAAGCATGTACTTGCAACCGAATATGAAGTCCTTCACCTGCAACATGCTGTACGTATCGGCAGGAGGAAGGGACCAGCTTAATCTCTGGAGGAAGACTGAGTGTCTCACAGCCATCAGGAGTCTCTATTTGTAAAGATGATGGGCACACTGAAACATCAACAGGAAAGTCTTTGTCTTCAAAGCTGCTAAAAGACAAATTCAATATTATAATGACACATCTACAAGAAGAGCACCCTTGCTGTGTATGTATGTATGTGTATATATATATATCTTTATACACAGTATCTCACAAAAGTAAGTACACCCCTCACATTTTTGTAAATATTTTACTATATCTTTTCATGTGACAACACTGAAGAAATGTCACTCTGCTACAATGTAAAGTAGTGAGTGTACAGCCTTTATAACAGTGTAAATTTGTTGTTCCCTTAAAAATAACTCAACACACAGTCATTAATGTCTAAACCTTGGCAACAAAAGTGAGTACAACCCATAGTGGAAATGTCCAAATTGGGCCCAATTAGCCATTTCCTCTCCCCGGTGTCATGTGACTCAGTGTTACAAGGTCTCGGGTGTGAATGGGGAGCAGGTGTGTCAAATTTGGTGTTATTACTCTCACACTCTCTCATACTGGTCACTAGAAGTTCAACATGGCAGCTCATGGCAAAGAGCTCAGGATCTGAAAAGAGAATTGTTGCTCTACATTAAGATTGCCTAGGCTATAAGAAGATTGCCAAGACCCTGAAACTGAGCTGCAGCATGGTGGGCAAGACAATAGGGGTTTCACAGGGCAGGTTCCACTCAGAACAGGCCTCGACATGGTCGACCAAAGTTGAGTGCACGTGCTCAGCGTAATATCCAGACAGTTTGCTGAAGACAAGCAAACTAAGGACATGGATTACTGGAACCATGTCCTGTGGTCCGATGAGACCAAGATAAACCTACTTGGTTCATATGGTGTCAAGCGTGTGTAACCAGGTGAGGAGCACAAAGGTGGGAGTGTCATGGTCTGGGCCTGCATGAGCGCTGCCGGCACTGGGGAGCTACAGTTCATTGAGGGAACAATGAATGCCAACGTGTACTGTAATATACTGAAGCAGGGCATGATCCCCTCCCTTCGGAGACTGGGCTGCAGGGCAGTATTCCAACATAACGGCCCTAAACACACCTCCAAGACGACCACTGCCTTGCTAAAGAAGCTAAGGGTAAAGGTGATGGACAGGCCCATAATGTCTCCAGACCTTAACCCTATTGAGCATCTGTGGGGCATCCTCAAACGGAAGGTGGGGGAGCATAAGGTCTCTAACATCCACCAGCTGCGGGATGTCGTACTGGAGAAGGACTCCAGTGGCAACCTGTGAAGCTCTGGTGAACTCTATGCCCAAGAAATTAAGGCAGTGCTGGAAAATAATGGTGGCCACACTAAATATTGACAGTTTGGGCCCACTTAGGGGTGTACTCACTTTTGTTGCCAAGGTTTACACATTAATGGCTGTGTGTTGAGTTATTTTTAAGGGAACAGCAAAGTTACACCTTTATACAGTCTGCACACTCACTACTTTACATTGTAGCAGGGTGTCATTTCTTCAGTGATGTGAAAAGATATAATAAAACATTTACAAAAATGTGAGGGGTGTACTCAATTTTGTGAGATACTGTATATATAGACACAGTCGTGTGAAAAAGAAAGTACACTCCTTGAATTCTACGGTTTTACATATCAAGAAGTAGTAACAATAATCTGTTCCTTAGCAGGTCAAAAAATTAGGTAACTACAACCTCAGATGAACAACACATGACATATTACACCATCAATGAACTGAAGCAGCATTGTGAGACTGATATAGCCATACAGGACATAATTACTTCAAGTTATTGCTGCTAAAGGTGGTTCTACAAGCTATTGATTCATAAGGTATACTTAGTTTTCCCACACATGGCTTCTCCATTTTGGCTTTATTTTTGTTGAATAAATCATGACGCGTTATAATATGTCACGTGTTGTTGTTGTTTTATTTACCTAATGTTTAGACCTGCTAAAGAACAGATTACTGTTAAGTCCTGATATGTAAAACCATAGAAAACTTTTTTCACATGACACACACACACAAGTTTGTAGATTGTAACCTCGTTTGAGCACAGCCCTCCTCACCTGTTGTCTCTGTAAGTCAATTTGTTACGTTACATACTACTTGTTATGTCCTGTCCACCCATTGTACAGCGCTACGGAATTTGATGACGCTATATAAAACAATAAATAATAGTCTCTTAGGTGGTTTCAAGAAAAAAAAAACTACGACATTTGTATTTGTAACATAATTGCAAGGTGGTTTTCTAATGATAAATTAGCCTTTGAAATTTAAACTTGGACTAACTAACACAATGTGGCATTGGAACATAGGAGGGATGGCTGCTGATAAAGGTCCTCTGGATGCCTATGAAGATGTTCCATTGAAAATCATCAGTTTCCAGCTGAAATAGCCATTTACAGCATTAACAATGTCTACACTGTATTTCTGATTCATTTGATGTTACATTAATGGACAAAATTTGCTTTTCTTTCAAATATAAGGACACGACCCCAAGCTTTTGAACAGTAGCGTGCGTATATACACACACACACTAACCTTTTATTAGGGGCCAAGAACAAATAAGCATCTCATGTTTATCTGGGTAAAGGACTTTATGATCAGTTCGTTTACATGTGAGTCATTTTAAATAACCACGAGACAGATTGTATGTTTGCAACCTGCATCCCTTGCACACCCAGTCATTCATTGGGAAGAGGTCCCTGAGAGTCCTGCACGCAGTCTATGAAGTAGGGAATATTGTTTCCACATGAGGGGTGTATTCGCTAAACTGGTGGTTGGACCATTTCAACAGTTTACTATGAAGCGCTCTTCCCAGTTAGTTTCTCCTGCGAACACCAGCTCACCCAGTTATATTAAACCAGGACCAATGCCTCCTAGTTACTTGATAAGGGGTTAAAAAAAAATTAGGTGGCCCACATCATGTAATGCATTACAATGGAAACACATGAAAGATTAGGAGGCAATCTGGCATGGAACTTTTTAGTAATGATCTATTGCGTTGATTGTAGTAAAATATCCATTCTAAGACTGTGCATCTAGCAAATTATGGCTCGCTCCCCCGGCACTCAATGGGTTAATTTTATATTTTAACACATGACATGCTGGTTAATGCCATCTTCCGGTGAGCTGTCCAGCATGGTCCGGAACCCCCTCACTCCTTCGCTATGGCTCTGTTGTCTCATTGTAAGCTGAAATGCGATAGTATTTTTGGGACCCACCCTCACTGTCACCCCTCTCGTGATCGTTGGCACCTATGCCCCCCGTGGGCACAACGTGTAGAAGGTGTCACCAGGTTCATTCCTATACACGGTAGGAAGTCCCAAAAGAAATAGAGTGCATTCATTACAGGAGGCGCCATTTACCCCAGTATAAGAACAGCATTCTGCATGGTTTTCCTGATCTCCAGACGCAGCGTGGGCCCCATGCTTGTAAGATTAATGCTCCTAGCGGTTAGCTTTCAAATAATGCCCCCGGTGCGTGGTGCTTCGGTCTCCGGCAGGAAGCAGCGCCAGTCACGGACAGCGCTCCAACATCCCAGACAGGCTTCTACCAGCGACTTCTCTTGCAGCGCCACCTGCCGACGACCCTAGGAACCCGCGGTTACGGTAACTTTCCGACAAGTATCTTATTCTCCCTGTTCCCTTGGGAAAAAGGAGACGAGGTCTTCCCCTTCCCGCTCTGTACTCAACACCATACGCTGACATACATACACATGCTAACACCATGCACTTACATACATACACGCACGCACGCTAACACCATGCACTTACATACATACATACACGCTAACACCATGCACTTACATACATACACACAAGCTAACACCA
>VKOC01032396.1:0-13433 GCA_009364415.1 Spea multiplicata | reverse complement strand
GGTGTATTACAATGTAACCAGATAATAAATAAACACAGACACAATTCTTTGGATGAACAAAGGCCGTGGTCTTTTATTTAGCTTATAACAAAATCACCATATAAACACTCAACCAATAACTTAGTATCAACTTCATAAATAACCACAACTCTTGGCCCAAACCACAGAGTTAATAAATTAAAACAAGGCCGACTGCCCCAAAGCCGGTCGGCCTACCACTGAAACAACCCCAACCGCCACAAATGGATACTAAAACACATTTGTGGCCCATTCCACAAAAACCACGGCCTTCTCAACCATGCTCTGAAGATTTGAATTAAAAATGTCACAACCAATAAATGATAAATGAACACCATCATTTCTGTACAAGCCTTCGCACCCACCTTCCAATTCCAAATGTCTGAAACTGAAACCACCCTCCATAACCATAAATTTTTCCATCGCTCTATTTAATTTCCGCCTTACTCTATCCAAGGCGCGTAACTCTTTATGATTCAACCAAATTAAACGAGGAACGATCTCAGACCACACTAACTTAGTGTCTACAAAAACATCCTTTAACTGTTCAATAACATCTTTGAAATCCATTAATAACTGAACAGACCTTACCTTCCCGATATCATTACCCCCACAATGTATTATCATAACATCCGGCCATGGAAACAATTTAATAAAACCCAAAATATTAGCTTTCAGTTTATAGATGCTTAAACCCCTTATACCCATCCAATAGATAACGATTGAGGCAGGGTCAAACCCCAAATTTTCTCCATAGCATCGTTCCACAGCTCTCCGATGTGCCCAGAATATAAAAGAATGTCCAATTATCCAAACCACTATCGGACGCTCTCCTGAAAAGAAATCAATGTTAACATAAAACATACACATTACAGCAAATGCGGTCTGACATACGTTTTAAAACGGTTAGAGTCCCACCTACCCAACCTCTTAATTACAGAGTTATCCAACCCTAACAGTGCCGCTTCTGTAGCGGCCCCAATACGAAAAGAATGTGAAGAAATTTTCTCGGCACCCAAACCCAAACTTACTAAACAATTCTTTAAAATCTTCCTAAATTGAAATTGGGTTAACGGCAACCCTGAGCGATGTATTAACCAGTTGCCGCGGAACTCTGGCCTTTTGCTATTGAAAAAATATGCTGCTCTTACCGGACAAACATCACAATTGGTTACTTCATTCAATGTAACCCAGCAGCCTTTACCCAATTTATCTGTCTTAGAAGATCTTAAAAATATTAGCAATTTATCCCTGCATAAAACATCCTCAAATTGAATACCTGAACCACCTTTACTATTTGCTGCCACCAATTCGCATATGCGAAAGGCGCCAAAGAAAGCAATGATAAAAGCTGTCTTAAATAATAGGGCTTCATATTCGTCCCAGCAATTGTTATGCACAACAGCCACCAGCTTTTGCAGCAAACTAAAAGAAATTGGCTTTCTAATATCCACACTCCTCTTTTTCTTAGCGAAACCTTTTAAAATTTGCTTTATTAAAAATTCTTTTCCTACCGCTTGTTTCCCTGCTAGCTTCATGAAAAAAGAAACCCCTAATAAATAACAATCGATCCTAGAACGCGAAAAACCCGAATTAATCAATCTTAACACAAACTCTAATGTTAACTCTGAATTATTATCAAACTCATTTAACCCTTTATCCTTTATAAAAAGAATCCATTCCTGCCAGGCTCTAGCATAGCTATCCCATGTAGCCTTAGAAAGAGAATTGTATATATAAAAACTTATCTTGGCGATGTTAAACGCCAAACATCCCTTGGAACTGTTACTCCCTCCTTGTTGGCCATGGGCGCCAAACTCCTGAAAACCTTAAAATCAAACCGGGATAAAGCATCAGCAATACCATTATTAACCCCTTCAATGTGTTTAGCTTTCAACCAAATATTATATTTTAAACATAAAAATACCAGATGCCTGAGTAAATTAATAACTGGTACTGACTTAGCTCTTAAAGTATTCACCACCCAGACTACACCCATATTATCACAATGTAATAGAATCCGTTTATTAACCCAATGCTCACCCCATAAATAAAAAGCCACCACGACCGGAAAAAGTTCCAGCAAAACCAAATTCTTTGTCTATCCCGCTGCAAACCAAGATAAAGGCCATTTCTCAGCAGCCCACAACCCTTGCCAATATATACCAAAACCCACGGAACCCGCAGCATCAGTATACAATTCCAAATCATTAGTATTGACAAAATCACTCTGAAAAACTGTAGAACCATTAAAATTCTCAAGAAAAAATTTCCAAACCTTTAAATCCTCCTTTACTTGCTTATTAACCCTCACCCTATGATAACCAACCTTTTTGCCAGCAATACCTCTAGCCATAAGCCGAGAAAAAATTCTGCCCATGGGCATAATTCTAGCTGCAAAGTAAAGCTGTCCTAACAATGACTGAAACCTTTTAACCGTAACTTTCTTAGCCAATAAGACTTCATCAATCACCAGCCTTAACTTACTAATTTTATCCAAAGGCAGCCTAAATTCCATCTTAACTGTATCAATAACGATACCCAAAAATTGCAGAGATGTTGTAGGAAAAACAGTCTTATCCTTGGCTAAAGGAATTCCCAAAAACTCTGCAATTTCCATGAAAGTATTTAACAGCATTGTACACTCACCCGAACCTCTTTTCCCTATAAACAGAAAATCATCTAAATAATGAACTACTGAACTACAACCCGAAACCGTTTTAACTAACCATTCTAAAAAACTAGAGAAAGCTTCAAAATAAAAACATGAGATAGCACACCCCATCGGCAGACACTTATCAAAATAAAACTTACCCTCAAACTGAAAACCTAAAGAACTAAAACAAACCGGATGAATGGGCAACAACCTAAATGCTGCTTCTATGTCAACTTTTGCTAACACAGCATCCTTACCACAACGCCTAACCCACAACAATGCATCCTCAAACGATGCATATTTAACAGGAAAGTCTTCCACATTAATTTGGTCATTCAATGAACCTCCCTTCGGGAATGATAAATGGTGGATCAAACGAAAAGAACCCGTCTCCTTCTTAGGCACGAGCCCCAAAGGGGACAACCGAAATCTTACAAATGGCGGAGACCTAAAAGGACCTTCCACCCTACCCAAAGCTATCTCCTTCTCAATCTTCTCACGAACAATTGAAACATTCCCATTAACAGATTTAAGATTATCCACCCAAACGAACTTATCCACATCATACACCGGAATCTTGAAACCACTATTAAAACCTTGAAATAATAATTCAGCCATCCGTTTGTCTGGGTAGCTGCTTAAACAAAGGCGCAGTCTTTCCACCCTCACCGGTGTCACTGCTTTTTGAAATTGAATCCCTCCCGCTTGAAACTGCACTGTTCCTCCGAAAACACCTGGAACCAGGGTGATTACCTCCACAAACCGCACATGACTGCTTAAACCCATAGCAAGGTGACGAACAAGAAGAACCAAATAACCCCACCCAAACCCCCCGAAATAAAGACACTGAAAACCATTGAGTGGGATAGGGCATTTGGCCACAGCTTTATTAAACCATTCCCCAGGCCAGCGGAACCAAACATAAACATATGAAAACAACCTGCCAGCTGCTGAGCGCTAGGCCCAACAGGCAGTTAAATTACCACCGATTGTACCAAGAGTCCCAGCCCTGCGGGTGCCATGAGCCGCCCGCAGGACACGCCTCCCCAAGCCCGCTATGGGCAAATGATCCAGGTTGCCTGAAATTACCGCGCTGGCCAGGGGGACCCGGACCAGAGACCACTATGGGCCGGGAAGCGCCCCCCCCGCCGACAGCGCCCTTTCAATGCCCGACTGAAGACCCAAATTAAAAATGTCAAGGCCAATAGAATTCAGGTGAACACCATCCTTACGCATGAGGTTACGATTATCACCCTCCAGCTCTCTATGACGAACCACCACGCCACCTATACTGGAAACAAATTTCGAGACAGAATGATTAAGCTTCCTACGACACCTCTCTAATGGTTTAAGCTTAGGATCATTAGACCATACCGGGCGAGGAACGACCTCGGACCAGACTAGAGTAACACCTGAAAACAAAGCACAACATCTGGCTAAGTCGTCTTTGACCTGATGAATAAGGGAAATTGTCTTAACCTTACCAATGTCATTCCCGCCGGCGTGAATGACTAAAATAATGAATTTAGGCGCAAACCTGTGCAATAAACGACACTCATGAAACAGACGATCCCATCGAAGACCACGAAAACCACGCCAACGGATGCGGGCCACGTCAAACGAAAAACCCAAATTCCTGCCGTAAACACGCGATTCCGCCCTCAGAGCTGCCCAGTGAATATAAGAATGCCCGATGATCCAGACCAATCTTGGGGGGCCTAGGAAAGAGAGAGACAACAATTACAGCAACAACTGAGGGCGAACATAAAGCCGAAAACGATCAGACCGCCACCTACCAATACTACGAATTTTACCCGAAGAAAAACCACACCTATACGCTTCAGTGGCAGCCCCTATACGAAAGGAGTGTGAGGAAAAACGACTAGGATCAACCCCAGCTACAGAGAGAGACAACGCTTGAATACCGAAGAAAACCGATATCGAGTCAGGGGGATACCATCAAGATGTACAAATAACGGGCCACCAACCAACGGCCTGACCCTCAAGAATGCCTCTGGCAATGCAACTGGACAGGACTCCCCACCAATTCTCCTCAAAGATACCAAACAACCACGGCCTTGCTGATCGGTTTTGGATCTCCGAATTTTAACAACCAAGAGCCCGCCAGAGATGGAAACATCGTCCCTCAAAATGCCCCCGGATTTAAACAATGCAAGTTCAAAAGCTGAATAACAAAAAGACGAAATACGAAACAGTATAGACCTTAATAAGGACAATGAGACCGGTCGCCGGCGATCCGGCCGCTTACCCCCTCTTCCAACCTTTTATGATTTTACGAATCACAAAGTCCTTGGTAACATCATGCCACCCTAAGGCTTGAAACAAAAAGGATAAAGCAGACAAGTCACGTGCAGCAGACGAACCCGAAAGACCCGACATTCGTAAATTCTCGAGATAACACAAAGTGGCCCGCATCCTACCGTCATTATCCCGAAAACTGGAACGATTCTCCGCGAAAAGCCACCAAGACTTCCACACCTTGCAATAAGCCCGGATCGACTGTGACGACAACGATCTACCCAAGAGGTTCAGGAGGCCTGAGAAACGAGGGTCCATAAGTGCGTGGGGCAAGGAAGGCCGGACACCGCTGCTGAAGGAGCCACCTCCCGAAAACGACTGAACTGCAAACGAGACAATGAGTCCGCAATGACATTTGAAACTCCGGGAATATGTCTTGCCCTCACCCAGATGTTGAATTGGAGACAGCGAAGAACTAAGTGACGCAACAAAGCCAACACCGGGAGTGAACTGGAGGAAGAACGATTGATAACGTGAACGACGCTCATGTTATCTGTCCTGAATACTACACGTCGATCAGCGAGTTCATGACCCCACAGCTCAACGGCAACAACAATAGGAAATAGCTCCAAAAGAGTTAAATTGCGTCGCAAATCTGAAGCAACCCAATCAGCAGGCCACTCATGTGCACACCACTGACCTTGGAAATATGCTCCGAATCCGATAGAGCCGGAGGCATCAGTGTAAAGCTCAAGCTCTGAGCAAAAGCACTCTGCCTGCTGCCAACAAGTCTGCCCATTGTACTGATCCAAAAAGGTGCGCCACACAGAAAGGTCTTCCTTGACGGCCCTAGTAACCCTAATAAAGTGCCTAGGGTTCCGCACACCCACTAACAATAAGGACAGTCTCCTACAAAAAGCCCGACCCATGGGCATAACACGGGATGTAAAAACCAGGTGACCTAGAAGAGACTGAACCTGTTTCAATTGAACCTTTTGAGCACCTAAAAACCTTTCCAATAGCTGAACCAGAGTGTCAATCTTAGCCTGTGGAAGGCGAAAAACCATTGCTAACGTGTCGATTTCAATGCCTAGAAAGGACATCGTCGTGCAAGGGCCCTCCGTCTTATCTTCCGCCAGAGGAATATGAAATTCCTGAGCAACCGAGCGGAATTCGTCCAATAACCGCTGACAAGCTGAAGTACCAGAAGGACCAACAAACAAAAAGTCGTCCAGATAATGGAGCACCGAATGAAAACCTGACCGGAGCTTAACAACCCACTCGAGGAACGTTGCAAAAACTTCAAAATAGTAGCAGGAGATAGAACACCCCATGGGCAAAAACATGTCAAAATAATAGTAACCCTGAAAAAATATACCCAGCAAGTGAAAACAGGCTGGATGGATAGGAAGGAGTCGAAAAGCGGACTCGATGTCCGCCTTAGCCAGAAAACAACCCGAACCCGCTTCACGAACTAACTCGAGTGCCCTATCGAAAGACGCATAATGAACCCTACTCTCAGCCTTGTCAATTCCATCATTGACAGAGACACCTGGAGGGTATGACAGGTGGTGAATGAGGCGGAATTTGCCTGGCTCCTTTTTGGGCACTAGCCCAAGCGGAGAGACTCTAAGATTGGCGAAAGGAGGGGAAGAAAAGGGGCCAGCCATCCTACCAGCCTCTACCTCTTTTTGAAGCTTTTCCGCAACTACTTGCTCATTCAACCGAACAGATTGTAGGTTTTTGGAAATGGAAGGGGAATCAGACGGAACAAAAGGGATCCAGAAACCTCTAGAAAAACTATCCTCCATCACGCCGCTTAGTGTACTGGGCGAGCCACGGGCGCATCCTTTGGACGCTCACCCGCGTCTTCACCCTTACCTGAGTCATCCTTTCCTTGCTTACCCCCGGAACCTCTACCTTTTTTAAAGCAACGCAGTGCTGGGTGCGCTCCGCCACAGTGGGAGCACTCGTGACGGAATCTGCAGGAATTATACCATCTGCAATGGCTCTCATTGTAGAGCCAGCAGAGTCCCCTCTTGGAGGCCGCCGCCGCCGTTCCTGAGGCAGCAGCGGCGGCACCCCGAAAGGGCAGAGGCCTAGCAGGAGTCATAAGCAACAGCCACAGGTTGCCATCCTGCATGTCAAAACGCAAACCAGGACGCACCGCCATTTTCTGGCGGAACTGCTGATCATACAGGAACCAACACTGACCGCCGTAAACTTTGTAAGCACCCCAGATCATATCAAGATACGCAAACAACGAAGGACTCCGTTCTGGGAACTTTTCACATAAAATTGCAGAAAATGCAGAAAAACCCTGCAACCAATTACCGAAGCTTCTGGGAAGCTGTTTAATCTTATCCGAATCGTGACCCTCCGACCTCCGTGGTCTGTCCACCGATTCCCTATCAGGGGGAACTAGTGTCAGAACATCAACAAATTCCCCTCGCCAAATTTTTTCTTTAATGTCAGCAGGAATATGCATGCCCAAAGGTGACAACTCACATGCAGAAGCCGGAACAGAAACCAAAGGAGCACTGTCTCCATGACCTAAAACCGCTGAGTTACTATTAACAGCTGGACGAAGGGTATCAAGCCTGTCCACCACTGCCTTTAGCAGTTTAACCAGATCACTCCCACTACTCTCAGCCGGAACCCCTGGACAACTAGAGGCAACATCCCATGCCCTGTGCTCCCAAAACTCACCACCAGGGGCAGCTGCAGATGTGACAGGCAACTGAAGAGGCTCATGCAGATCATCCTCGGAAGTGTGGAGGTCGAGATCCGGATCCGGGTGTGATGGTCTAGGAGATGCCGACCGTCTTCTAGCCACTCTCGGGTGAGAGCGCCGCTGGGGGGATAAAACCGGGGCCATCCGTTCGCTAGACGGACGCCCATGCCGCGGAATCCCCTGTGACGTCACCGTGATCTGCGGGTGCTCCGTCTGCCTGCCAGCAGACGAGCTCTGGCGTCTGCCCCCTCGTGGCCGTAAAGGCGCATGCGCGCTGACGTCAGCCGCTGTGCGCGTCATCAGGAGCGACGGTCGTGGGCTTCTGGAACGCCCACGTCTTCGCGCCGAACTGCTTGAAGCGCGGCCTGACCTCGTGGTTCTCCGGACGGGCGATGGAGAAACTTCCTGGCGCGGCCGGCTGGCGGCCAAAACCGGAGGACTGTTCGGAGACTCGGCATCCTCAATCGCCTCCTCGGGAGCCACAGCCGAAGATGGCACACCTCCCCCTCGAGCCCGCCGGACCGGGCTTGGACTAAGACGTACCGGAGGGCGGGAGCGTCTTGTTCTTCGCCCTCTCACCGCGGGCACCACTTCTGCTGCAGCCGGCGAGGCATCCTCGCTTTGTGCCTGCAGCAACAGGTCTTGTAGGGACGTTCCACCATTAGCTGCAGCATATGCTCGCAGCAAGGTGACAATTTGGGTAGCGTCCATAGCAGGTACAGGAGTAGGCTCACTGTCACCTATCTTCTTCTGTTTGAAGTGTTTTGGGTTTTTTTGCAGGTATTAGAACCAAACAGCAGAACAGGAACTCCTGGAACGTCTGGAAGCTGCTGTTGGTTACAGGAAAAAAGAGGTAAGAGTCACCTCTTCACCTTCCTATAAACCCTGATAGCTGCAACATTGTTGCAGCTACCCACCAATGAGAGAGCCTTAATACCACCATGCATGGGCCAGCAGTCATGCTCCCCCCTCCCTATAGGTCCAGGGGGCCCCCTTTCGTGTTTAAATTTACAGGCATTCATAAATTTACATTGAGCCTCATTGAAAGCCCAACATACCCCTTTTTGACGCAACTGGTTAACATGGGCTGACTGAAATCTGTTCGTATAATTATAACGCTGAGGGAGCATTATGCTCACCCAAGTCCCCACGTCTTTCATCCCAAATTTTAGATTTTTATGCACCGCCAATTTCTGACGAAAAATCTCGTCATAATTGAACCATGACATTCCCCCAAAATTTTTATATGCTTCAAGGACAGACTCAAGGTGCTGAAATAAACCTGAACTGCTATCTTTATGTTTTTCACAGTATACGCTAGAAAAAATACAAAATGCCTGCAACCAGTTATTAAATGACCGAGGGACAGGTCTTCTCCTGTCCTCCTCTTTATCCTGTTTACCCAGAAATTCTTTAGATGCTGGAAGCAGCGACAAAATATCGATATATTCGTTGCTCCAAATCTTTTCCTTTAAAGCTTTAGATAAATGAAAACCCAGAGGCGACATTTCACAAGATAGAGCCTCTTTCATGTTAACCTCATTAACCAAACATCTCTGACTGCTCACAACATTAGACCCCCAAGCTTGCGCTGGATTAGGGCCCTGCCATCCTTTAAGGATATCCACTAAAGAGCCCACCACCGCATTTAATTTGTCAATATCGCCTCTTGGGCACTCACCCACAGCCGCATTGACAGGTCCAGAGGAAGGTCCTGGTTGATCCAGCTCCTCCTGATGAGCAGGAACAGATGCAGCCAGCAATTGACGCCTGCATCCGGAGACCAGCTGACTCTGATGATCATCTTCCTCCTCTTCTTGCTGGTATCTTCTCTTCTTGCAGGGCTGTTTGCCTCGAACAGCCCTGGCAGCTTTGGAACGCCGAGATGATCCTTTACCCGGTCTACTTCCGGGTTCGGCGCCTTGAAATGACGTAGAAGCGTCCTCCTGATCCCGCGATGACAGCCTTCTATCTCGCGATACCTGTAACAGACGAGAAGCAGCCGCAACATCATCACCAGCCGCAGACTCCTCCTCCACGACGTCTCCAGCTTCAGCCATGACCGCAACAGGAGAAACTTCATCTGTACCAGGAGCAGACGACAGACAGGACTGCAGCCACTCTTCAAAGCCTCTTCTCCCGGCCCGCTCGCGAAGACAATTCAGCAGCTCTTCCATGCTGCCACCCGAAGCCTTGCTGAAAACCGCCGCTCACCAGACGCAATTAAGGTCAGTGCAGTCGGTTAACGCTGCTCGGGGTAGTGAGCCTGACGCCTCAAGTACGGCGCTTAAATAGCGCAAAATCCCGCCCAAAACATAGCGCGAGCGCAACCAATAAACATTGTCGTTAGGCAAACTAAGCGGCGCGAGCCGCCCCCCAGAACATTCCTCACAAAAAAGGCGGCAAAACTAAGCGGCACGAGCGCATGCAAAGCCCAAACAAAGCTGTCCTTTGCCTGACCCCTGTACAGTTAACCCTTTCCACATAACAGCACTCCCCCAACAACCACATGTAACCCTGTGCTATTTGCACAGGGTTTTTTCAGAAACGTAGCAAACAAGGGAGACAAAACAAGCAAGGGGGACAAAGCAAGAAACAGGGAGACCGAACAAAAAACATAGCCATAGACAAGACATACATGGTACAGGACAGAACAGAGGACAGGGAAACAAGGCAAGGAACACAAGAGCCGAGCTCTTCAGACACTTCTCCTTTAAGTAAGGATATTTTTAAATCGACCTTCCGTCCGTGTTAACCCCTTCAGTTCTGGCCTCTGGAGCAGAGTGGCATATAGGGGTATAAGGCAATTCTGGAGGCAGAGTTGCACATAGGGGGTCAAAAGGCATATCATGGGCACAGTGGCATTTAGAGGGTTAAAAGGCATACCATGGGGCACAGTGGCATATAGTGGGTATAAGGCATTTCTCCAATATATATATTGGAGAATTTTATTGTAATATGGACTTTAATTGTGCACCTATTCACATAAATTAAAATCAATCTGATAATACAGATTGCTAGGCATTGGAGTGCAACTAGTGGTTTTGTTCATAGTTAGTAAATGGCAGTTGTACATTTTCAGTATAGGATATGGCCTAATTATACTTAAGAACATTAATAACAGCACTCTTGGGTACAGCACTGGATATGTAGGATGGATATGCAGAAACTCCCCTGAATTATTGAGTTTAGGCATTTCAGACACACCTATTGCTAAGACTGGCAGAAACAGTTTGTACTAAAGAGCTCAGTGGCCTGTGATAGGATGCCACAAGTTAGTTTGTGAAATTGTAAAGTATGATATATTTACATAAAATTGATGCGTCTCTTTGCTTTTTATATTCCATGTGGTATTTGCATTTGAGAGATGTCAATTGAGACAGCTGAACAACCCGTCCACGCTGAAATGTCTGTATTTTTTATTTTTTTTTAATCTTGTGGATTTTATATGATATAAAGCGCTAAGTTAGAGGAACTCTTTTTTTTCTACTGCTTGACACTTACTGATATTGGTGTGCCCAATACATATGGAAAATACAGTGCACAAGTACAATTAAAAATTTGGAAAATTGAAAATAGAGCACGAAAATAAAAGAAAGAAAAGCAAATTTTTGCAATTTGAGTTCAAACATGGATATATAGGGGCAGAGTGGCATTTTTTTTTTTGCTAAGCCAGTTTGAAGTGGTGGGTCTCATAAATAGAAAGCCATGGTAATATTACCACAGATGTTTTATATGAGTTTTTGCAATCATCACTTTGCAATTAAAGCATATTTGTACAGTCTGTGGACACAAATGGAGATAATAATAATTGCCCTGGAGATAATCATCCACAAATGCAGTAACGATAAAATAGGTTACTGCATATCACAGCCTCAAGACAACAAGAAAGCCAAATGTTGTATTCTGAAAAAGGCTATTAGCAAAATAAACAGAATAAGGTCCTTGTTATAATTATGAGCATGATACAGTCTGCTTATGCATCGCTGTAAAGTATAAACTAAATATGGTCACACAATTTTCACAGAGAAAAAAGAGATCATGAGAAATAACAGGAAATGTAAAAAAAAGCTAAAAATAAAGAAAGCTAATGGACTGTAGGAAAATACAGTAAAGAACTTATGAAGGCACCCTACAGACACACCAGTAATTTCAAATTTAAGAAGTGTGATTTAAAGTGCCTTGGGGTATGTGAATTATTAATTTTGAACATTTCTTACCAATCTTGAGTAATATGTGTAAGATTCCCATGATGTACTGAAAGAGCCTGAAGGAGAATTTATATACAAGAACCTGTTGGTGCATACTGTTGGGTTTCTATGCATCCGTGGAAACAACAGGCTCATGGGTTTTGTGATTTTTATGTTATTTTGAAGCTTATGTAAGTAGACATACTTTCTAACGATGAGCACTGGTTGTAGCTCTTCATAGATTCAAATGCACTGTATTTGTATTTGTATTGAGTTCTTATTTTTTCTAATACTGCAGGGTTTACTCATGTAGTTTTATATAGCTGTTAGCCTGCCATGTGCCCTGCTCTGCTCCTCAATGCCCTTCCTTATTATGGAGATCAAATCTTGTTATTTTTTTATAATATGGGTATCAGTCTTGTACCAGCCTGTACATTCTTGATGTCTCTGTCTCGGGCAGTGCTTGCCTTGCCCTGTCCTGCCTCTGCTGCTGTGGCGGCTCAGTCTCCTTCCTTACTCTGGAGAATCATTTCTTATTTTTTTCTAATATTGGTGGGTGGGTGGTCAATCTTGTGTTTGCATGTGTTTGTCTGCCAGTGCCTGGCCTATACCCTGCCCATGCGCCTCATTGTCCTTCCTCACTCTCGGGGATCACCCTTACGAAAAAATTACTGCAGTTTTTCTGAAGTAATACTGCAGTTTTTTGGACATGAAAAAACTGCAATACTGCACTTTTACTGCAGTTTTACTGCATTTGTACTTCACTGTACTGCAGTTGTACTGCAGTTATTTTTGTACGGAAGTACAAATGCAATAAAGCTGCAGTACTTTGAAGTAAAACGGTAGGTTTGCAATATAAAAAAAAGTGCAGCAAATGTGCAGTAAAACTGCAGTACAGTGAAGTACAAATGCAGTTGTGCAGTAATACTGCAGTTAAAGTGCAGTATTGCAGTTTTTTCATGTCCAAAAAACTGCAGTATTACTTCAGAAAAACTGCAGTAATTTTTTGTAAGGGCAATTCTTGATTACAATTATTATACACTGATATTTTGTCACGTTTCACCATGCGCTATCTGGACTTGTTTCTATTTTACTCATGTTTCCAGCCACTAGTGGCCGCCCTTTCCACTCAAACCAATCATCAGGTCCAGCTGCAGTTGCTTACCTGATTATCACAGCCTTTATAAGCCTGCCCAGCCCTGCAGTCTGGGCCTTGACATTGAAGTCAAAGGACTACCTGTTTGATTCCTGAGTGGTTACAGTACCTGCCTTGCTCCAGAACCTGCCTTGCTCCAGAACCTGCCTTGCGCCAGTACCTGCCTTGCTCCAGTACCTGCCGTGTTCCTGAGTTTCGGCCAGCGCCCCAGTAAGTGGACTCCAAAGTCGAGTACCCTGTAAGTGGGCAACCTGCCATGTTCCTGAGTTGCGGCCAGCGCCCCACTAAGTGGACTCCCATCATATCTGCCGTGTGCCCCGCAAGAGGGCTTATCTGCCGTGTGCCCCGCAAGAGGGCTTATCTGCCGTGTGCACATCAAGAGGGCTTATCTGCCGTGTGCCCCGCAAGAGGGCTTATCTG
>VKOC01032393.1:0-12940 GCA_009364415.1 Spea multiplicata | reverse complement strand
CTCCTGAAATGCCCTATATCTCCCTATATGCTACTTTATCCCATAATATGCCTTTTAACCCCCTTAAATGTCAGAGTGGCATATAGGGGTATAAGGCATTTCTGGAGGCAGAGTGGCACATAGGGGGTAAAAAGGCATATCATGGGGCACAGTGGTATTTAGAGGGTTAAAAGGCATATCATGGGACACAGTGGCATAAAGGGGGTATAAGACATTTCTGGGGCAGAGTGGCAAGCCTGGGGGCAGATGTGCATAACTGGGGGGGCAGGTATGAAAATAAAAGGAAATAAAAACAAAATATTTTTCTCAATCATTTTAAAAAATAGTTTACATAGTTTACATGAATTAACATTTACTGGTAAAACTTCCTACAGGGTTGTCTTATATTCAGGCTTTTTCTTTTTTTCCTAAATTAATATTCAGATTTTGGGGGGTCATCTTATAATCAAGGAAATACGGTACATGCTGGTCACCATCTGTGACCCAAGGGTTAAGGGCAAATTGGCCCTTAATTTAAATACTTGGAAGAACATACTTGTCAATAGGGTACATGAGATGCATCAAAAAAGGGACATGCTAAGCAAAGGAGAGATGCAGGAGTTGAAAATGGAAATTCCTAGTAACAGTAGCAATAGCACCAACTACATATCCAATTCCCAATCCCTATGCAGAGCAGCAACACTAGATGCACCTGAGTATCAGCCATTTGGGCAGAGGCCATTAATAGTTTGCTGGGTACCACCAAAGCTTCTCAAAGTTGAACTAGCACCTCTTACTACTGACCCTCTAGGTTATTGGGACCAGGAAGATGTTATCTGGCCAGGCCTCAACTTAGTGGCCCAGCAGCTGCTTCCATGACCACCCACCAGTGTCCAAAGCAAGAGAGTTTTCTCTTTAACGCCTACTGCCAATGCCTAATACCCATGCCTAGGTGCTGCTGCTCCTTCTTTTTTCATTATTGTATATATTTGTGCAGTGCTGCTGCTGCTGCAGTGCAATTTAGATCTCTTGTGATGCAGTTGCCATAAATGTGAACCCAGAAGGTATCAGGTACCTACCCCTTTGGGAACGTCCTGCCAAAAGTGATTTCTGAATCAAACATAAGCCTTAGAATATTGGCCGCACCAAATGGTCGGAAAACAAATTTTCCAACCATAAATTTTGTTTGTCTTTGTCCCATTGAACCATGAAAGGTCATTTTATGTCATTTAGATAATTCAAAAGTAATCATTTATATTCATAATGTATATTTTCAGCAGATGACCATTATAGACACTTTCTCAAGAGAATAATATACGACTTACCTCTTTGAACCCTCACTCTTAATTACGAAAAACACCACTGCTGAAGGAAGGTCATACATACTGTAGATCTAGAAACGTCAAAATGTTAGATAAACTCTACGTATACCCATCCTAACAAATGAACCTGTTCCATGAAATGTTGTTACTTGGCTATCCTATGGTCCAATTACTGTAACACATATCTAGTTATGTTCAGCATGTTTGGTACCTTTAGTCTTTGCTCTTTGCTCTCTACACAGCCATGTACAGAGGTATTTAAAAAAAATAAACTTCTTTTATTCAAAGAGGACAGTACAGAAATGGAGCACACAATGCATACTTGTCAATAGGGTACATGAGATGCATCAAAAAAGGGACATGCTAAGCGAAGGAGAGATGCAGGAGTTGAAAATGGAAATTCCTAGTAACAGTAGCAATAGCACCAACTACATATCCAATTCCCAATCCCTATGCAGAGCAGCAACACTAGATGCACCTGAGTATCAGCCATTTGGGCAGAGGCCATTAATAGTTTGCTGGGTACCACCAAAGCTTCTCAAAGTTGAACTAGCACCTCTTACTACTGACCCTCTAGGTTATTGGGACCAGGAAGATGTTATCTGGCCAGGCCTCAACTTAGTGGCCCAGCAGCTGCTTCCATGACCACCCACCAGTGTCCAAAGCAAGAGAGTTTTCTCTTTAACGCCTACTGCCAATGCCTAATACCCATGCCTAGGTGCTGCTGCTCCTTCTTTTTTCATTATTGTATATATTTGTGCAGTGCTGCTGCTGCTGCAGTGCAATTTAGATCTCTTGTGATGCAGTTGCCATAAATGTGAACCCAGAAGGTATCAGGTACCTACCCCTTTGGGAACGTCCTGCCAAAAGTGATTTCTGAATCAAACATAAGCCTTAGAATATTGGCCGCACCAAATGGTCGGAAAACAAATTTTCCAACCATAAATTTTGTTTGTCTTTGTCCCATTGAACCATGAAAGGTCATTTTATGTCATTTAGATAATTCAAAAGTAATCATTTATATTCATAATGTATATTTTCAGCAGATGACCATTATAGACACTTTCTCAAGAGAATAATATACGACTTACCTCTTTGAACCCTCACTCTTAATTACGAAAAACACCACTGCTGAAGGAAGGTCATACATACTGTAGATCTAGAAACGTCAAAATGTTAGATAAACTCTACGTATACCCATCCTAACAAATGAACCTGTTCCATGAAATGTTGTTACTTGGCTATCCTATGGTCCAATTACTGTAACACATATCTAGTTATGTTCAGCATGTTTGGTACCTTTGGTCTTTGCTCTTTGCTATCTACACAGCCATACAAGCTCATGTACAGAGGTATTTAAAAAAAATAAACTTCTTTTATTCAAAGAGGACAGTACAGAAATGGAGCACACAATGCAGACGAGCCAAATCAAGGTATATAAATACAATAGTCATACAGCAATATCAAGTAAGGTACAACAGTCCAAAGTAAAAGGACAGAAAAACATGTAATATAGGCAAGCCGAATTACGGCACAAAGGCACAGCATACAAAATAACACTCACCTGCGCACCCGTGGCACAAGAGGTTTGGACCTGTCATATTGGAGGGCAACGTCTGAAGGCAATACCAGTGGGTAAATTTGAACATATTATAAAGGGAACTCTTAATAGAGTTGTCCTTCATTGCAATGAATGTGGACCATTTTTGGGAAAAAGACTTAGCCCTCATCTCGCTATGCAGGGTCGCCTCCAGCCAATTCATACGGAAAATAAAATCCAACCGACTCCAAATTCGACAGACTGGGTTGGCCAGAGATGACTATTGGGAATATTTGGGCGTCTTTAACTCTATGCAACATGGGCCCCGGAAGAAAAAATAATCCAACCTGGAAAAAGAGTCATGGGATGGGAATAAAATGTAAAGTGCTTATCCATACGTCTATTAGGTGAAGGTGGTCTATAAGGGTTATTGAGGAAAACTGAGTGGAGCGGGAACCCAGAATGATATTAGTAGCAGACACCTCAACTAAGAGAGCATAAAGTTTTGCCAAAAAGAAATATTGACCCGAGTTTGGAGCATAAACATTAACCAGATTGAAAGTGTCAGACCCCAATCAAATTTTCAAGATAGTGTAACTCCCCTCAGGATCATAAAACTCTGCCTCAGTTGAGCATTGCAGAAGTGTTGTAAGCAGAATGGAAGTGCCTCTGGATTTTTTCTTGTACATAGAAGAATAACAATTAGATATCCAGGGGGCCTTAAGCACATGACACGGTCACACCAATGTGTTTCCTGCAGAAAAATTATATCAGGGCGGGGTTTATGGAGGTGAATCACAACCTTTTTATGCTTAACAGGGGAGTTAAATCCCTCAACATTCCAGGAAAGAAAGCAAATTGAACGAACAGTATGTACCCTACTCACAGATGCCGGGAGGGGAGCAGCAGCGGACGCCATTAACCCACACCCCTCCAGAGGTAAGGAAACCTATGAAAGTTGGAAGAGAACCCTTGTCCCAGGGGGGGTCCCAGCAAGCCCCCAACCAGACAATCACATTACAATAATTTGCCCGTCTACAAGACATATCTTAATTTTTTCCAACATTTTAACCCAGTGGTGCAGAATGCAGTGGTGCATTTAACAGTGGTGCAGAAACATAGGCACCATAAAACCCCCAGAAAACAAAAATCAAGAAATAATACAACAAGAACGATTTCAAATTACCAAACAAGGTAAAACGCATGTTACTAAGAAGAGGCAGAAGGATGACAAGGTGTAGAAGGAAGAGGACCCAGCACCTCCCGGTGGAACCAGCGACTCCACCATCACAGCCACATCAGAAGCAAGAAAGCGCCTGGCCTCGTCCGGGGATTCAAAGAGGAAGGTCTTTCCCTCATAGTGCACTCTCAACTTTGCAGGATACAGCAGGGTGAACTTTATTTGCAACAGCAGCAGAAAAATCTTGAAACAGGAATATCCGATGACCCTGATAACGGAGGTCTTGAATTTTATGGTACGCCTCAAACAGTCTTGTTTTGCCCTGATAATTCAGCACCTAGAAGATGACCACACAAGGTCCCCTACCCTCAGGACCAATCCCATGGACTCACATTCATCTTATCGAAGGGAGGCTGGAGCCCCAATGCTTTTGGAAACCAGTCACTGACTATGCCCATCAAAGAGGATAGGTAACCCCACTACCCAACCTAGCTATAACCCACCCTTAACCCTTACCAAACTAATGCCACAAGTCAGTACTGACCAATAATGCAAAACAAAGAAAGAAATAGTGCGATGAGACCAAAAAAGAAAACAGAAGCCTGTCAACTGTGTTGACCTGCCCAAGCCGCCAAAGACAGACGAAGATGAAAATAATCCAAGCAGCCCCCAGTAACAGCTGTGTACTGAGAGCTGAGGGGGACCGTGCCGGTGGTGAAATGTAGTGCGACGTATTCCAGTGCGGCCTCTCCTATGCAGCGTTTCAGTGGAAGTACGGGATCCGGTCCGCGACGCACGTGCTCACAACCGCAGGAATTCAGCCACCAGCAGCCTCCGCCAGCTACACAGTCCTCGACATCACACCCCCGGAGGGGGAAGCAGTGTTACAGGGTCACCGTACCCAAGGCTGGATACCCCTGTTTGAGGGCTGAGGAATCGCCAGTCAGTCCCTCATACGGATAGCACTCAGCTATCCACGGATCAGCCAGACCACCAGTCACAGTAAACCAAGAAGAACTGTTTATTGCACAAAAAAAACAAACTTATACATATCCTTGATTCAATGAACACAAACCCCAGCCCCCAATCCCATCAGCCACATCCCATCACAACTCCCATATCGGTATACAGGGGATGTATCAGGTGAGGGGATTAAGGGATACAATGGGTTTCCCCCACCTGTGTTATCCCCCCTGTAGTGCGGGTGCCGTCTGGGCAGACAGGGCTGTGTTGCTGATTAAGAGCCCCAGCCAGATTATAGGATCGTCTCTTTGAAGGCTGGGGCTGAATCCACATCAGTCTCTGGGCCGGTTACGCAATAACACAACATAAAATATTACCGGGTCACGGTATACAGAACCGGACACAAAAATGCTCCGTGACCCGGCTAAGTGCAGTGCCAGTCAGTAAAATCCAAAAAGTGCAAAATCCAGTAAGGTATTGGCATGCATAAAGTATTACATAGCTTAGTGTCAGTTGAGTGCTCCCCAAATTGAAGTTGGAAGGAGGGAAAGACCTTTGGACACCGACTAGAAAGCCATTCACACATCTGAGCACATTCTGGCCCCCCAATGTGATTTGTGCCTGTGGTGGCCCACACAGTTTAATTTATTAGAGTTGACGATGACTACCAGATGAACAGATTTACTGGCTTTGTATGTTCTTTATAATATGCAGTGCAATTTTGTGGTCCAGTTTTAAAGAAGGATGTTGTAACGGCCAGGGATGGTCAGGATCAGTAGCCGAGGATCCATAGTGCAGAACCTGTGCACGAGCCAGAGGCAGGCAAAATGGTACTGAGAGGCATACCAAAACAAAGCCGGGTAATGAGCTGGAGAAGTCTGCATAATCGTGAGACAAAGCCGAGGTCAAGGATTGGAGAAGTCAGGACTGCCGTGGGACAAAGCCCAAATCAAGGGTTGGCAAAGTCAGGATAACAGTGAGACAAAGCCGAAGTCAGAACTTGGAGCAACACAAAACAGCAAATGAAGCCAGAGAAACAAAGCATGAAACTCTTTGACAGGCAGTGAGTGGACAGCTAAGGAGCCCTCAAATAGCCCCCAGGCAGATAACCTCGCCTCAAGCTATTTGCATAAATACACAGAGAAAATGGGCGGTTATCTTAGGAGTGACGTGCGCATGCGTGAGGATCTCGTCTGGCAGTGTCTGCGGGAGGCTGCTACGGCTGTAGCAGTTGCAGGTAAGTTGTTAGCTGTTACACTATCCCCAGCCACAAGGGCGCGCTCCGATCACCCAGGACCAGGCTTGGAAGGCCAGCGTAAATGAAAGTCACGAATCCTGGCCGGGACGTGGATATTGGAGACAGGTTCCCAGGATCTCTCCTCTGGACCATAACCTTTCCAGTCAAAAAGATATTGTAACTGACCCCTCCGAATGCGTGAATCAAGGATCCGACGAACCGCATACTCCTCCTGGCTCTGAATCGCCACGGCCTTTGGAATACAAAGCGGATTTGAGAATCTATTAGTGACTGCCGGTTTAAGCTGGGAGACATGAAAAGAATCAGATATCTTCATGGAAACAGGTAGGTCCAGCTTGTACGATACTGCATTGATCCTAGAGCGAACTGTGTAGGGACCTATGTATTTGGGACCTAGAGTTCTGGAATTCTGGCACAAATGTAAATTCTTGGTATAAAGCCATACTTTATCACCAGGCTGGAGACATGGAGCAGGAGAGCGATGCAGATTAGCCGCCTTCTGTTGTTTCTGTTTGGCAGCAGTGAGAAGTCGTCGAGTAGTCTGCCATCTATTGACAATGTCTCGTGCCAAAGCATCTGCTTCAGGTAAATCGGACAGTGTCTGAGCAGAGGGCTACGTGGAAGTGTTAAATCCATATGTGACAAAGAACAGAGAATTCTGTAGGGATTCATGAAATGAATTGTTATATGAAAATTCAGCCAAATGAAGCAACTGGGACCAATTAGAGTGATCTTCGGAGACATAGGAATGAAGGTAGTGTTTGAGCACCTGGTTGGTTCTTTCGGTTTGACCATTGGATTGAGGATGATACGCAGAGGAGAGATGCGTAGCTATGCCGAGATGAGTGCATAAGCTCCTCCAGAAACAAGATATAAATTGAGGACCACGGTCAGAGATAATTTTTTGCGGCACGCCGTGGAGTCGAACAATATCCCACCGAAAAACGTTGGAGAGTTCCCTGGCGGATGGTAACTTGGGCAACGCGGTAAAGTGAGCCATTTTGGAAAAGAAATCGGCTACCACTAAAATTGCGTTATTGCCCTTGGATTTAGGTAAGTCTGTAATAAAGTCCATAGCTATGTGGCTCCATGGTCTGTCAGGAATAGGCAGGGGGCACAACAATCCAGAATCCTTGGAACGTGGGACTTTGTGACAAGCACATACAGAGCAAGCCGGGATGAAGTCTTTGATGTCTTGGCGCATGTTGGGCCACCAATAAGTCCGTCGAAGAAGGAACAAGGTGTTGCGAATTCCACGATGACCTGCCACAGGAGAAGCATGGAACCAGGCAAGCAATGGTTTAATAACTCAAGGCCGGACCAACAGACATTGGCTAGGAACTTGGAGAGAAACGGGTTGTGGATATTGAAAGCCGGCAATCAGTTGGGTAAGATCGGTGCTGATGGTGCCAATAACGAGATTACCGGGGATGATGGGATCATAGGTGGTCTCTGCATCTGAGTCCTCAAATTGTCGAGAAAGGGTAACGTCCTTTATAATTTTTGACCAGGGACGGTACGTGATTCAGAAGTTAAATCGAGTGAAGAATAATGCCCACCGAGCTTGTCTGGGATTAAGGCGTTTGGCGTTCTCGAGATAAGCAAGGTTCTTATGATTGGTGTAGACCAGGATCGGAGTTTCGGAGCCTTTCAAGAGGTGACGCCATTCTTCAAATGCCAGTTTAATGGCTAACAGTTCCCTGTTGCCGATGTCTTAATTGCGTTCTGCAGTGAAACGTCTGGAGAAAAAGGCACAGGGGTGGATTTTATTGGAAGATGATTGTCTCTGAGAAAGCACAGCCCCAACACCTAGTTCAGAAGTGTCCACTTCTACGATAAATGGTTTAGTAGGATCCGGACGTTTCAGGATAGGGACAGATGCAAATGCGGCTTTGAGGCGGTATAAAGCTGCGAGGGCTTCTGGAGACCATTTCCAGGGATTAGAGCCTTTCTTAGTAAGGGCGGTGATGAGCGCAATGATTTGGGAGAAGTTCCTGATGAATCGCCGGCGAACCCAATGAATCTCTGGATCCCCTTAAGATCAGCAGGAAGAGGCTATTGAGTAACTGCCGCTAGCTTATTGGGGTCCATCTCCAGATGACCTTCAGAAATGACATAACCCAAAAAGGTGGTGCGAGATTTTTCAAATTCACACTTCTCTGCTTTGGCGAATAAGTTGTTCTCCCTGAGCTGTTGGATAATCGCGAGACAAAGCCGAGGTCAAGGATTGGAGAAGTCAGGATTGCAGTGAGACGAAGCCAAAATCAAGAGTCAGAACTTGGAGCAACACAAAACAGCAACTGAGCTCAGAGAAACAAAGCATGAAACTCTTTGACAGGCAGTGAGTGGACAGCTAAGGAGCCCTCAAATCTTAGGAGTGGCGTGCGCATACGTGAGGATCTCATCTGGCAGTGTCTGCAGGAGGCTGCTACGGCTGTTACAGATGTTATAGAGCTGGAGAACACTTGTGTAAAAAAAAAAAAGAACATCTTTTTTGAATTCTATGGCTTTACATATAAAGACCAATAACAACAATACTCTGTTCCCTAGCAGGTCTAAAGATTAGGTAAATACATCCACAGATGAACAACAACACATTTTATACTACAATGTGTCATGGTTTAGTCAACAAAAATAAAGCCAAAATGTAGAAGCCATGTGTGAAAAACTAAGTATGATTCAATACCTTGTTATTCAATAGCTTGTAGAACCACCTTTAGCAGCAATAACTTAAAGTAATAATTTTCTGTATGACTTCATCAATCTATCACATTTTTGTGGAATTTTAGCCCACTCTTCTTTACTACGTTGCTTCAGTTGATTGAGGTTTGCAGGCATTTGTTTATGCACAGCTCTCTTAAGGTTCCGCCATTTCAATCTGGGTGAGGCCTGGACATTGACTGAGCCATTGCAACACCTTGATTCTTAATTGTGAATTCTATGCATAAACACATGTTTAATACATTTTCACTAGCCCCAAGATACTGCAATGAATCCTGCTGCAGCTACAGGGAAGCAAACTTAAATGTCAGGGGCTTTAGAGAAGATTACACATAAAGCAAATTGCAAGGGGAGTGTAATGACTTACTTCATTAGAAAAAAGTCTTGCCTAGTTGCTGACTTTCCAGATGCTGGACACTTACATACTTTGATGTATTAAGTAGGTTTTTGCACAATATGTGGATGGCTTTGTGATGTCACACGGCACCTTACCTATGCAAGTCATTCTATTTAACTATGGTTTTGTCAAAATTAATATTAACCTGCTTTTAACACAATGCGCAGTGAAACACAAAACAATACAGGAATGTTAGAGTTCAATTTTATCTACATGTACACAAAAACAGATAGAGATATTGAGCAATGAGTCCTGGGGTATAAATAGTCAGTAATACAATGTAGCATTGATCGTGAGAAATATCTCAAAGAAGTCCCAGTAACATGTAACATTTTGTATGATGTATATGTTCCTATGCAAAACATAATCCTACAGGGATCCTATAAATATAGTATACAGTGAAAGCTTACATGGATTTTTTTATGAGGCTGCATGGTGTTTGCTTATTAAAAGAGAGAAAACTATTTAAAGAGATGCTGACATACTGAAAGAGGAAATTATGAGCCGAGTTGGTTCATATTTTGTTCATTGAGTTATTCATTTTTTTCAATCAGGATTTCTATTACAAGTAAACCTTTCAATTGAGCTATTATGGAAAATAAAAAGTATTTGGTAAATAAGAGAACATGTCTAAAACATAAAAGGGTTGTGTGTTCTTTCTAATGAGGTGTGTCAAGGAATGTTAATTACTAGACATCAGGTTTGTATAAGAAGATGGATGTCAGATTTTCCCAAATTCTCATGGAAGCCTCCGTGCTATGGGCTCCTGGAGGTGTCTGAGGGCCAGCCTTCTTACTACAGACTATGGGCCCTGGCCTTGGAAGGGTTTCTGTTTTTGGTGAGGTGGGTACAGGGGGTCCATTGGGACCACTTCTTACCCCAGAGTGCCACATTTCCCCAAGTACCAGAGACTGTGGAGCTCGGATGCAGATTTGGGGCACCTGCCTTTTGAGAGGGGGTTTATGTGTGGTGTTTAACTATTCATCAGGACAGAGAGGTCCATAGCCAGTATTTGCACCAGGATCTGATATCCAGCAGGTTTCATCCAGAAGTCAGGGGACCACCCATGTTTACCATCCCCCCACAGACTACAATAGCGACCCCTTGCTTGTTAACGTAAGTAGGTAATCAGCCAATCACATGGCAGCAACTCAATGCATTTAGGCATGTAGATGTAGTCAAGACAACAGAATGACTTTTAAGTGACTTTGAATGTGGCATGATTGTTGGTGCCAGATGGGCTGGTCTGATCTACTGGGATTTTCACGCACATCCATCTTTATGGTTTACAGAGGATGGTCCGAAAAAGAGAAAATATCCAGTAAACTTTGTGTGGATAAAAATGCCTTGTTGATGTCGAGGTCAGAGGAGAATGGGCAGACTGGTTTGAGATGACAGAAAGGCAACAGTAACTCAAATAACCACTCGTAACCACCAAGGTATGCAAATGTCAAGATCTACCTGGAGGTAGGTAGGGGGGGAGCCCAGGGTGCTGGTATAGCAACAGGTACAACAAAGGCGTAGAGCAGGAACAATGTGCAGAGGCCGATAGAAAGGAGAGACACAAGGCAAATCTGAGAACAGACCTCGGGTAAAAAGGCAGGCGGCCGGCGGCAGGCAAAGAGTTAATCCAGTAGGCAGTCCAGGGGTCAACATGGCAGGCAAAGGGTTAATCCAGTAGGTACTCCAAGGTTCAGAAAGGCAGGCGGCAGACAAAAGGGTTAATCCAGTAGTTAGTTCAAGGGTCAGAAAGGCAGGCGGCAGGCAAAAGGGTTAATCCAGTAGGCAGTCCAGGGGTCAGAAAGGGCAGGCTCGTCACAGGAAGGACAGCAGGAGAGCACAGATAGTGGGAGACTCTGAGCTATGTGAGTTGCATCAGAATATCTGAGCACCAGCATATGAGAGAGGGAGAGGGGGTGTGACATCACCACCATCACCACTAGCACTGGCCCCAAACACCTCCTCTTTCGGCTAGTGATTGGGAGACTTGTGGAGTGTACTTGGGGAAGCCTGGGACAGTCCCGCAATGGGACTTTAAGTCCCGGCCAGCCTCAATCCAGGACAATGCATTGTCCTGGAATTGAAACACTGTATTTTTTTGACGCAGAGGAGAGAGAGCGGCGCCAAGCAGTTGCTCAAGAATATGTTTTCAGCAACTGCTCGGCGTTCCTCACTCTCCTCCGCGAGGCCTCTAGCTCTGTCGTGGTGCAGCCTCGCCCTTCCACTGTAGGACCTCTACAAGGTACGTGAACTACAAAGGGGGAAGAGGGTAGATAGTGAGAAGAGAAGAAGAGGCGGTAGATAGTGAGAAGGGAGAAGAAAGTAGATAGTAAGAAGGGAAAGAGGGGTAGATAGTGAGAAAGGGAGGGGTAGATAGTGAGAAAGGGGGTGGTAAGAATATTGAAATAAAGAGTGAGAATGAGTGAGAGAATTAATAAATTAATGTGTGAATAAATTGTGAGAATGAGTGAGAGAATGAATGAATGTGTGGATGAATTGTCTGAATGAGTGAGAGAATGAATTAAGGTGTGGATGAATTGTCTGAATTAGTGAGAGAATTAATGAATTTGTGAAAATGCATTAATTAATATTTGTAAATGACTTGTGTGAATGAGTGAGAGAATAAATAATTGTGTGAATTAATTATGTGTATGAAAGTGTGATTTATTGAGTTACTGTAAAAATGTCTGTGTGTATCATAGATTCGTGGAAAGGCAAATATGGCACAAACAGGGTGTTTGAGCCTTGGGGATCAAGATGGTGCAGCCAGGGTGTTTATGGGACAAAGATGGCACAGACTCTGCTGATGCTGCTGGGCTGTTTGGGGACAAAGATGGCAGGTCCTATGTGTGTTATCTGGGTGCTGGTCAGGTTCTATGTGGGCAGTGTGGATGCCAGGGCTGACCTTTGGGTTGTGCAACCTGTGATCTATGCCTGTTAAATTACAGGCACAGGGGGTTTATCTCTACTCCAGTTTGGCTCTTTCCAATTTTTCACTAACAAGAGAAAACAATTCCTTCTTGACCCCAAAATGGCAGTCAGATTTCTCCTTGGATCAATAAGCTGTTTCCCCATAATTAAAGATTATATCCCTGAAAATTATGTTTTTCCAGTTGCTGTTTAAACGTCTGTACAGACTCCAACAAAACTACCTCTGCAGGCAGAGAATTCCACATCCTTATTGTCCTTACTGTAAAAAACCTTTCCTCTGCCTTTGACTAAATCTCCTTTCTTCCAGTCTAAATGCGTGGCCACATGCAGGGCCGTCCTTAGGGGTGTGCGACCTGTGCTGCCCAACTGCAGGGAGAGGAGGAGGAGAGAAAGGGGAGCCGAGTGGTCGCACATGAAAACGTTTTAGCAACCGCCATTTTGTCTCCTCAGCTCCCTACCACTGCCCTGACTGCGGAGGTGGGAGCTCGAGGCCTCTGTCGCGGAGCGGCGCTTCGTGATGAGCGCGGGAATATGATGTCATATTCCGACGCTTATCCATAAAGCTGCGCACGCCGTGGCAGGACAGGGAGACAGGCTCGCGTTCCCACCACACTACTTCCCCAGGGTAAGTGAACTGCAAGGGGGGGGG
>VKOC01032392.1:0-10900 GCA_009364415.1 Spea multiplicata | reverse complement strand
GTGCCCCCCTAAATATGAAAGCTGGAGACACCACTGATAAGGCTTAGCAAGGTCTGGTTTGTAGAAAATTTACACTGAAAAAATGACAATGTTCCATTTAGTTAGTATTAAAAATTTATTTGAAAATATATTTGTATTATTATTGATTAAAGCACAAGTATATGCACTTATGTTTAAAATGGCTATAGTACAAACATTGTGTGGTAAACCCATTATGTGCTCAAGTATAAACAGCAATCAATGAACATATCCTCTTAGCTTGCTGGGTAGAATTTATCTGTGTTCATTGATTATTAACCTCTTGCGGAAACCAAAAAATGTAATGTCCACTAGAGTTCGTTCAATGTATGAATTTTTATTCTGGATACAAGTGGCTGTAGGAAGACACGCACAAAAGCAGGCAGGTCTAACAATTTTTCACACAAAATTACACAATATACAGCATGGGCATATAGATACAGAGGAAAATAAGTAATTGCCTTTAGAAGGTGTTACAATTAGTACTATAATAAAAGGATAACAATTTGAACTTACATAATATTAACATGGGTGGGTTTCAACAACAATACATATACACCCTTTGTGCTGAGGTTGACCCCAACCCACTCCAATATCCAATTAATTAACACCAGTTTAAGCTACAAATTTAAATGTCTATATTAATTTTGTTCATCTTCAGATCATTTTAATTACACGGGCACGCCGGGGTCTTAAACGTAGCCAAGGTCAAACACGGGAGATCAGAACAAATGTGTCAAATCAGTAGCTCAGAACACAAGGCCAGGAACACAATGCTCTAGCGCTGCTGTTAGGATAACGCCCAGTTTATATTGGGCCTAAATTGTTTGAACGAGGGGCAGGTGTGTCATGAGCACGCTGGAATAACATGGCTAAGGAGAGGTAGAAAGGAACAGCAGCCCAAGATCCACTTGGTGGAGGAGTGGATAGGTAATTTGTTCTGGAGTCCACAAGGTTGCTGGTTCAAGTACCTGCGGAGCCTGACACTTACAAATGCCAGAGCACCCTTTATCAAGGAACTCTGGACCTGCCCGTAGAGGGCAGCCTGTCCTTGATTGTAGATTAGGAAAGTAGGTTCTTGCCCCGTATAGCTTAGTCATTAATTCAGTTTGTGTTCTAAAAGCCACTATACCAACATTTAAAAATCATGGAACTTTGGAAATTTTTTGATAAGTACTTTATGCAGAATTTTGTTGGTCTGCATTAAAATCTGTGTAAATAGCATGCATTCAGACCCATATATTTTTTGAGAGATTCATTACAAGCAAGGATTTAATTACAGATCCTGTAATTACAAACATAATTGTGTTAGAACTAGGTGGCAGATTGGAATGTGTGAATAAGCATATATAGTGGTGTGAAAAAAATTTCTTCCTAATTTCTTCTATTTTTGCTTGTTTTTTGCTTATTTAACTGTTTCAGATCATCCAACTAATTTTAATATAAGACAATATAATACAACACAAAAGGCAGCCTTTAAATGTACCTTTAATGTACCTTTAAAGGTAGAGAGTTAATCAAAATTAATTGACCCCCAAAACCTAATAACTGATTGTGCCACCCTTGGCGGCAACAACGGCAATGAAACATCTGTGATAACTGGCAACAAGTGGAAGAATTTTGTCCCACTATTCTTGGCAGAATGGTATTAATTAAGTCACATTGTAGGGTTTTCAAGCTTGAGCTGCCTTTTTAAGGTCATGTCAATGCATCTCAATTGGATTCAAGCCAGGATTTTGACTAGGCCACTCTAAAACCTTCATTTTGTTTCTTTTAAGCCATTTAGAGATGGACTTGCTTGTGTGTTTTGGAATTGCCCTGCTGTACAATATAACCCAAAAGAGCTTGAGCTTTAGGTCAGAAACTGATGGCCAGACATTCTCCTTCAGGATTTTCTGATGGAGAGCTAAATTAATGGTTCCATCAAAGTACCTCCAGACTATCATACTTACACCACAGTGTCTGACTGTTGTATGATGTTCTTATTATGGAATACTGTGTTAACTTTATGTCAGATGTTCCTAAAAAAAATCCACTTTTGACTTATCAGTCCACATAATAGTATCTCCAAAATCTTGAGGGTCATCAAGATGTTTTTTTGTCAAATGTGAGAAGAGCCTTTTTGTTATTTTTTGGTTAGGAGTGGCTTTTTCTTTGCAACTCTCCTATGGATGCCATTTTTGTACAGTCTGTTTCTTATTGTGACAATCGTAAAAAGTGACCTTAACTGAGAAAATTTAGGCCTGCAGTTCTTTACATGTTCATCCGGGTTCTTTTGTGACCTCCTGCATGAGTTGTTGATGTGCTATTGGAGGTAGTTAGGTAGGCCAGCCACTCCTGGGAAGGTTCACAACTGTTCCAAATTGTCTCCATTTGTAGATAATGGCTCTTACTGTGGTTTACTGGAATTACAGAGCCTCAAAATATAACCCTTTCCAGGCTGATAGATATAAATTAGTCATTATAATAGCCTTGGTGAAGGTATCTAAATTTTAGTAAAGACGGGAGGCGAATAAATTGCATATTCTTCTTTACTGAACCACCAATAGCAGCAATGTTAAAACAATAAAAGAAAAATAAATGAACCAATGGACATATAGGATGGATAATATAAATATAAATATAAACATCAACTCCTCCGTCTCTTCTTTAACCCCTTCAATCCCAGGGGTTTTTGGTACCTCAAAGCCCGGAGCAATTTTGCAATTTTTGCACTATGTCGGTTCAGCGATGATTCTCTTTTCCTGTGAATAGTGTACCCATATAAACTATATATTGTTTTTTCAAGGAGAGATAGAGCTTTCTTTTGATACCATAGTTGGATGATTAGCTGAAAATTTAGAATTAGAAATTTAGTAAAAACTAGCAAAAATTAGAAAAAAAATCTAAGTTTTTTTACATTTTCCCTCTGAATCCTCACAAAATTAGGTAAAGAGACAGAAAATTCCATCCAGATTTATCAATTTAGGTGTCCTGATTTCAGAAATACCTAATTTATATAGATTTTCCATATTTCCCCAGCACATATAGGCAACATACTATAAGGTGTACATTACTTTATACAAAGCCGTTAAATTTTTACATTAGGTATGATGGGACTGCAACTCTAATTTTAAACAAATAAAACAAAAACACCCACAAAGGTATATATTTCTGTAAAGCAGACAATCCAGGCTATCCTATCAGGGGTATTAGGGCACTCTACATGCAGGTATTTGGCCACCAATCACTGTCAAAGGTGGCCACAGAAATTAGTTCCTGCACTTTTTTCACCAACGCGTCTTAGTATTTTGTAGTATTCTACAGGATTTTATGTACAGGGTATGTGTTACGGCAGAAATCTATCCTAAATTGTTCAGCCGCCTCTCCTGATTACGGAAATACCCCACATGCCTAGTTTTGTTGTGGGTTTCTGGACATTACAGAGCACAAACGGGACCATGCGCGTTGTAGATTCCAAACGTGAAATTATCACATTTTGCTTTAGTAGACCTATGTTTCATTTGGGGCTGCTTAGCACCCCCCTAATTATAAATACCCCCATAAAAGTATATATTTCTATAAAGCAGACAACCCAGAGTATCTCATCAAGAGCATTTGGACAATTTCCATGCAACCATTTGGCCGCCAATCACTGCCAAAGTCAGCCGTTGCTCTAATTTCGTGCACTTTTTTCACCAACACTTCTGTGTTGCTGAGGATTTTTAGCACAGGGTATGTGTTACAGCAGAGAAATACAGCCTAAAGTGTTCAGCCGCCTCTCCTGATTACGGAAATACCCCACATGCCTAGTTTTTTTGTGGGTTTCTGGACATTACAGGGCACAAACGGGACCATGCGCGTTATAGATTCCAAACGTGACATTTTCACATTTTGCTTTAGTAGACCTATGTTTCATTTGGGGCTGCTTAGCACCCCCTAATTATAAATACCCCCATAAAAGTATATATTTCTGTAAAGCAGACAACCCAGAGTATCTCATCAAGAGCATTTGGACAATTTCCATGCAACCATTTGGCCACTAATCACTGCCAAAGTCAGCAGTTGCTCTAATTTCATGCACTTATTCCACCAACACTTCTGTGTTGCTCAGGATTTTTGGCACAGGGTATGTGTTACGGCAGAGAAATCCAGCCTAAAGTGTACAGCCGCCTCTCCTGATTATGGAAATACCCCACATGCCTAGTTTTTTGTGGTTTTCTGTACATTACAGGGCACCCACCAACCAAACCCAATTTTTTTAATTTTTTTTTTGAAGATCATGGGGAGTAAAGGGTTAATTTAGGATAAGTCAGGTATTTGGGTGGTTATGTACTGATTTTTAATTTTTTTTTTTTTTTACTGCAGCTCTGCACGATGCTCTCTCTCTCTCTCAGATGGAGGAGAGAGGCAGAGCATCTGCAGTAACGGTCACACGATCGCTGTGATTATTCATCACAGCGATCATGTGACATTACTGCCGGATGTGTGGCAGTCCCCCAGGGCTAATAACAGACGGGAGGGAATGCCTGATCGCACAAGCGGGCATAGATCTGTAACAGTTTACCGGCATTCGTGCCGGTAACTGTTACAGCTCCCTCATCGGAGCTATCGGGTATCCCAGCAGGGTCTAGACAGACCCTGCAGGGGATACCCTGCACTCCTGAGTAGTTCCGGGTGACGTCAGTAGTGACGTTACTCGGAAGGGAAAGCCCGATCGCGAGATCGGGTATTTCCAACTATAACAGTTACCGGCATTCATGCCGGTAACTGTTATAGCTCTCTCACTGGAGGGATCGGGTAGCCCAGCAGGGTCTAGATAGACCCTGCAGGGATACCCTGTCCTCCCGTGAGCTTACCAGGTCACGTCAGTAGTGACGTGACCCGGAAGGGAAGGCGCGATCGCGCATTTCCAGCTGTAGCAGTTTACCGGCATTCGTGCCGGAAACTGCTACAGCTCCCTCATAGGAGCGATCGGGTAGCCCAACAGGGTCTAGACAGACCCTGCTGGGCTACCCGATCCTCCCGTGAGCTTCCAGGTGACGTCAGTAGCGACGTCACCTGGCAGGGAAAGCCCGATCTCGCGATCGAGCATTTCTCCCTGTAACGGCTTTCCGGCTTCGCGCCGGAAGCTGTTACGGGAGATCGGGCAGCAGAAAGCCAGCGACGCTGGTTTCTGCTGCCAGGGGGGAGTCCAGGCTGTCAAACGACAGCCTGGTTTCCCGTGCAGCGGCAGGGATGTGTCCCTGACGCTGCACGAAGGGCTGGACATACCGGGACGTCCATAGGGGTTTCTTTGTGGGCGTTTTTTGGACGTCCCGGTACGTCTATAGGGGATTGAAGGGGTTAATGTAAAAAACTTCAACATAAGACAAACAATCCTAAGGAAACAAACTGGAACAAACTCCCATGGAACATCCGAACAAGGTATCGTCCCGAATTCAGGAAGATGCGAGAACAGCCAAACACCGGATTAAACTGAAAAATAGAAAACACTATAACAGTATCTGGAACACCAATGTAACATCATATAAGCATGCATCAAAATCTCCTAATACCACCCTACGAGCAAGGGAAATGGAAGGGAGGGAATTTATACCTTCACCAAGGCTATTAAAATCTCTAATTTTAGCACAAGACAGGATAAATCGCATTTTTTGCAATCAAAGGAAGGGTTGCGTGAGAGACCAGGCAAAAGTAGAAAGTACAAAACGTAGAAGCCCGGGACCAGTCCGCAGCCCTCATCATGTCCGTTAAAGATGCACCGCGAGAGACCGCCTCAGAAGCTGCCGCTCCCCCGACCATATGAGCCCCAAAAGACGGGGAAATCCCAGACAGCTGAAGAAGCCAGAAAATCCATCTAGCGATGGTAGGTGAGGAGACCCAGTGGAAAGGGGGAAACAAAAGAGATAAGCAACTTAGCCATTTAGAGATGGACTTGCTTGTGTGCTTTGGATAATTGACCAGCTGTACAATATAACCTCAAAGCCCAGGAACTGGACCAGTTGAGAGGGATGCAGATCCGATTTTGAGGTGTTGATCATTAAGCCCAAGTCCTGGAGTCAAGATACGACAAACTCTGTTTGCTGGAGCAGAAGTGCTGGGTCCTGGGGAAAAGGAGTATGTTGTCCAGGTAGACAATGGAGCTAATCCCACATGCCCGGAAGAATGAGGGGCTTCATGATCTTGGTAAAGCACCATGGGGCAGAGCTGAGCCCGAACGGGAGACAAGTGAACTGCCAAAGGGTGTCCTGCCAGAAGAACTGAAGGAACTGGCGTCCTTGAGGTCCAGGCAGGTGAACCAGTGGCCTTCCAGGAGGATGTCTGAAGAAGATGGATCCCCTCCATTTTGTAGTAGACCACGAAAGCATTGAGAGCCCTGAGGTTGATAACCGGGCGGAACTCTTCGGACTTTTTGCGGACCAGGAAGATGTTGCTGACAAACCTTGGGGGTCCTACGGCAGGTTCTACAGTCATAATTTGAGCAGTTTCTCTTGTACCAAGGCTGCAAGTGTGGTGCTGAAATGAGCTGGGGCGGGAAGAGAGACCTGAAAAGGGGGAGCGGAAAAGTCTATGCGGAAGCCCTGAACCATCTGTAGTACTCACGGATCTAGGGAGACATGGGACCAATTGTGGGAAAAACGAGATAATCTGCCCGCCACTTCTACAGGGGAATAAATATTTGAAAGAATAAAACTCACCATTTCTGGATCTCCCGATAGGGGCCTCGGGCGCCCCTTGGCCTGGCATAACCTCTGGTAGAGGAAAATGGAGCCCGGAACTGGTAGTTGGGCTGGAAGGCAGCTTGGTGAAACCCCCAGGAGCCTCTTGAGGCAGAACTCAGGCTCCTCAGCCGACCAGCCCTGTCAGAGAAACGTTGCCTGGAGGAGAAGGCATGGAAGACTAGGCTTTGTTGAAGGACAAGTAGATATTTACATGCTTATTTAACTCTTTAATTAATGCGTCTCTGAACAGGAGGCCATCAGCTGCAGGACCTAGTAGGGCCGCACGGCAGCATTCAGTGGACAGGGCGACATTTGCTTAACAGGATAAGACAGCATTGGATCCACTCCCTGGCCAGCCTCACGTCCATCGGGGTGTCAGACATGAAAGCCTGGTCTGCTTGGAGGAAAAGCTGGGTCAGTGGACCCGCCATATCCAGCAGCTTGTCCTGTGCTCCTCGAATGCCCCTTTCTGTCCCCTTCTTGGGGTCCCTGCCCATCTTGGTCATGTAAGTGGCCATCATGGGTTCAAAGGGGTTTTGAGCACTTTGAATGGAAGGATAGGTCAAGGACATTCAGCCCCTTGTTGTGAACCTCCATTTCCATCGGCTTGGACAGCCATTTGACCAGGAAAGTGGTGGTGTGGTCTGGGGGCATCCATTCTGCGGAGCAGGAGTGTCTGATGAGTTCCGGATCAAACCAGGGGTCACCCGCCATATCTAAGGCCGTAGCTTCTCCAGTGGATGTAGGTGCACCCGGGGTCGCGGTAGTAGGATTGCAGTCCTTGCTGGTTGTCACGGAGCTGGCTAGTCCGACCGACTATCTCCGATGACTTGTGCTCCCTTAACTTGGGCAACACACTTTCCCCGGTTCCCCAGTCACTAGCCGTCACTCAGTGTAGGGTAAAACTAAACGAAGACTGATTTATTTTAGACACACAGGGCTGGATATATCCAGCAAAACACATATTAACATAAAAACAAGATATTGGGTTACAAACCGCCCCCTTAATCTGCCTCCCAGAGACAACAGGGGCAGTAAGGGATTAACAATACAATGGTGGGGGGGGACTGATTTATACATAATAATGCACCATGGGGTGGAGGGGTCTGATATTAAATTAAAACAATGGCAGTCACTCTCTGGTGGCAGATCCTGGCTGTCTGCCGGCGATAATCCCTTCAACCAGTGATGGGATGATATATTGCTGGGGGTAGCCACAGAAGCCTTTACAAACCCAGGGCCCATAGTCAATAGGTAGGAGGCTGGCAGTCAGGCATCTCTAGTGGTCCCAGTGACTGAGCCCGCGAGTGGTAATTGGCCACAAACTCTTAGAGTCTAAGCGTCCGGGTCAGAGGCCTGGGAGCCCTCCTGCCATTCAGGTGCCAGTCTCTCCATACTCAGATGAGGAAAGATGGTGACCACTGAGCTCAAGGGTGGAGCCAATATGTACGCGCAGAGCGTGTTGCTTGGCCTTACCGCACCCTGTGTCCTAGCATGGGCGCTTGCTTCTAGGCCCGTCAGCATCTGAGTCTGATGAAGCGAAATCGGATCTGTGATAATTGTCCTCTCACACTCTCTCTCTCTCTCTCTCTCTCTCAAAGCCTCCCTACCTTATCTGACAACTGGTTACTTGTCTCCGCTTCTCCTTTTCTGCAGATTCTCTTCTTGTTGTTCTTCTCTGCTTCTTGTTCTCCTCCTTCTACTCCTGGCTCTACTTCCATCTCTCCAGTAAACTATCCTGGCCTCTTCCATGTAATTTCGCAACAGGGTGAAGCCTCTGTGCACATTCTCTGCTATTGTCAGGGCTCAAGTAAGCATGTCAGGTAGGAGCCCAGTTGCAGGAAATACCAGAGGCTCAGTTTTTACCCCACGATGCATCATTAACAGAACGAAGGTACAGACAGGCAAAAATGAAACTAAGCAGGCTGAACCTTAATATGAGATGGTCTGTATTGAAGAAACCAGCAAGACAGGTAGGTACAGGCTGTAAGTCTCTTGACAGCAGTGTTGTGGAAGTACTTCAAGGTGCTGAGAATAATGCATCCACGGAGAAAGAGAAATGCAGAAATGCAAATTGGCAGTAGAATTGATTGTAGAAGAGCTCAGTAACTTTCTATGTAATCATTGGATGCCACCTTTGTCACAAATTTTTGCCCCGCTAGATCTGCCCTGCTCCAATGTAAGTGCTATTATTGTGAAGTGGATGCTCTATGAGTAACAACATCTCAGTAACACATACTCATAGAGCAGGACCGCTGAGTGTTAAAGTGCATAGCGCGTAAAACTCACCTGTCCTATGTAGCATCATGTCTCTGCAAGCAACAACAGCACAAGCACTATGCATCAGGAACTTCATAAAATGGGTTTCCATTCACACTTCACTATCTGGAAGTTTGATGGACAAATTGGCAAATGCTAGGAGAATTATACCTACTGTAATGCATACTGCCTACTGTAACATTTGGTGGAGGAGGGGAAATGGTTTGAGGGTGTTTTTCAGGCTTGGGCTAAGCCCTTCGTTCCAGTGAAAGGTAATGTAAAAGCTATAACATACAAAACATTTTTGACAATTATATGCTTCCATGTTTGTGGCACCAGTTTGGAAAAGCTCTTTCCTTCTCCAGCAAGGTGCATAAAGACATGACTTCATGAGCTTGGTGTGGAGGAATTCGAGTGGCCTGCACAGTGCCCTGACCTTTACGCCCCTGAACAATTTTGGAATTAATTGGATAAACCTGCTAATGATTCAGTGTTTCTCATCCAACAAAGGCTCTTTTGGCTAAATGGGCACAGATTCCCACAGACACACTTCAAAATCTTGTAACCGCAAAGGGAGGGAAGCCCCCTTATGTTAATGCCCATGGGTTTGGAATATATATATATATATAGGGAGGAAGAAAAAAACAATAGCACAACACTGTATAGTATAAAATTATAAATAAACAATTTATCACAAATAAAATTGTACTGCAATCCAGCTCAAGTGCAGAAACAGCTTAAGAAAATATGCAGGTCACCAGCATACCGTTATTTTAAACAAGGGGTGTAGATATTTCAATAGCTATCAGAAGTTGACGAGCGGAATCTAGAGAAGAATGTGAGCAGAATGTGACCTCATTATATATCATAAGAGAGTTCAGTTTAAATTCTATTATATCTGTTTTAGAGAAGGATTGCTCTATGAACCCATTGCTTGGGGAACTTTTGTTAGAGTCTGAAGGAGGAGGCGGGAAGTTGGGAGGAAATGTATAAAAGTTGCTATGGAAACAAGGTCCCATTTACATGAAAAGATTTGAAGCACACCAGTTTTTCATCCTAATTTTTCATGGGATTGGACAATAGATGGGAGGGAGTTTTATAAGCCTGTTGTGTTGTGTTATTTTCAGCCCCTGAGGAAGTCATAAGTTATCGACAAAATGCATTCTTTTGGGGAAAAAATGATCCATCGCTTTATGGAAGCATGCAAGGTTTCAGCTCTAGATTTCCAGTTGACACCTTCTGAAGGTGTCAGAAACATGGTGAAACATCTACACTCGTTATTTAAAGTAACAACTACCATATTTTCTTAAGCTGTTTTTGCACTTGAGCTGGATCTCAGTACAATATTATTTGTAAGTGCATTTGTATTAAATTGTTAATTTATAATTTTATACCATACAGTCCTGTGCTATTGTTTTTCTTCTTCCCCTTAACATATCCCTACTGAGCTCTGGGGAGGTCCTAGGAGTAGATGATCACTTTCGCTGTATCGTTATATACATTTTACTGAGAATAGTCCTTGGAGTCCTTGCAGTGTTTGGATTAATAAGGAGAATATTTTTCCCTTAGTTTCTTTATATTTTAAGTCTGGTTTTTGGTATATTATTGTTTTTTTTTGTCCTCATGCAAACAAATTTACCAAAAATTAAAAACATAGGTCATTAGGTCAACAACTTGTGACATCATCAATACAAACAAACAAATAAAATGTTTCCTGATATATTATCCTTGTGGCTATAAGAAAATAAAATTAGCATCACCCTATGTGAGAGGAATTTCCAATAGCTGAAAGGAAACAAAGCACAGGAAATCTCAAGTGCCTGTTAGTCAGACCATCCAATAAATACACAAGTCCACCGATATCCAGGATACAATAACATGAAACTTAGCTTCAGGTTAAGAATTGATTTACTTCGGCA
>VKOC01032391.1:0-11783 GCA_009364415.1 Spea multiplicata | reverse complement strand
TATATAATTAATTAATTGGGAGAGGCAGTTAAGTAGCCTCCTGATCACAGAGCAAGAGAGAGCATTTGGCTCCCTGAGAGAGAGAGAGAGGGAGATGCCAAAATACTGAGTACTGCCATAATTGCATACAACTGCTTTTAGGTTGGAGAACTTGTATACTGTTCTGCGTAGAATAGATGTCTCCCGCCGGCCTAACTTTTAGGGTACGGCCTATACTCGGGTGCGGCCTATAATCGAGCCAATACGGTATATATATATATATATATATATATATATATATATATATATATATAATATATATATATATATATATATATATATATATATTAGACATGTGCTAATGGGCCAAAAACGATTCTGATGAATTGAATCATCTTTGGGCAATGAATTTTGTTCCCTGCTCATTCGGTTCGGCTACAAATTTGGGGACATTTGGGAATGAAATGTGTTGTCCGGTTCCCACATTCACTTTTCATTCACTCTGTCACACTCATTCTTGTTCACTCATAGTTACATAGTTATACAGGCTGAAAAAAGACATGCGTCCATCAAGTTCAGCCTTTCCTATATCTGTTAATTTGTTGCTGTTGATCCAAAAGAAGGCAAAAAACCCCGGTTTTGCGCTTTCCAATTTTGCACTAACCAGGGAAAAAAATCCTTCTTGACCCCAAAATGGCAGTCAGATTTCTCCTTGGATCAATAAGCTGTATCCCCCTAATTAAAGATTATATCCCCGAATATTATGTTTTTCCAGGTATCCATCCAGTTCCAGGTTAAACGTATGTACAGACTCTGATAAAACTACCTCTGCAGGCAGAGAATTCCACATCCTTATTGTGCCTACTGTAAAAAACCCTTTCCTCTGTTTTAGACTAAATCTCCTTTCTTCCAGTCTAAACGCGTGACATAAATGTTTTTTCCCAGCTCTGTCTTTTATCATTAATAAGTATTATTAAAGACATAAGTAAAGGGCACATTGGCATCAGAAAAATAAATTGGCAAGTGTGAATTGTCTGGACAATATGTTCTATTAAGGCAATTAAAAGCCTCCGTTGTTCTAAATGTTTGGAATTTAGTTACTGATGCATAAATGTCTTCAAATTCAAATAATCCAACATGATTTAATATAAATTAGTTCATTGGACTAAACTATCAAATAAAACCCCAAAGACAAAGAAATATATTGTGAAGAGAAACATATTTGTATAGTCCCATTCAGCAATGTTTCCTGACTTTCTGACTGATAAAATACTGGCAACTGCTTATTTTCTTTTGAACTGCCAAATTTATAAAAAAAAATAATATTTGAACATGGGATTTGGACTTATTTCCAAGCAGTTTATTACTGATGATGCAAGTCTCTGTAAACTATATAAAAATAAGAAAGCCTCTAACCGATGATTAACCAGACTGATTCATACTATCACTGGCACATCCTACCAACGATCCACACAATGAAATTCTTAGCTTTTATTTTGTTTGTCGCTCTTAGCATGTCCTCTAAGGCTTATGGTAAGCACTATGGTTATTATTTTTTTTGCTCTCATACCATCCATTGCTTCAATTTGCTTGAATTTTTACTAATACCTCTATTTTTTTGATAGCTCAGACCAATATCTTATCTAACCCGACTGAATGTGTGAAAGACATATTCCAGGTATTGTATAATTAATCAATATTCAACTATAAAACTGAATGCTCACGCAGACTGTAAACATGTAAACATTCAGATAAATACATAATATTACATAAAAGTAAATGTAATTTACATAGACCAGAACCTTATAATAATTGCAAATCTATATACAAAATCAAATCATAAGCATATGATATGGATGTATTTATGGATTGACAGATGTAACATTATAGATTAATGACAGAACAGAAAGATAAGTTAATATTATAAAATATAATATTATGTTAATACATGTGTTTTAATCAATTATACACCAAATAACATATTAATTCTATTAGGCCTGTTAATACGATTATGTTTTATTATATTAATTCCATATTACTTTATTATGCAATGTTTCAGTTGACTAATGCACTCTTTTTTTATAGGACATTCCAAAATTCACCAAGTCTGTTGGAAATCTTCTCTGTAAATATTTACATGCTGGGGTAAATATAAAACATGACTATATATATATAATAGTATATATATATATATATATATATATATATATATATATATATATATATATATGTTCAAAGTAAACAATTTGACAATGTCCCACCATATACTTTTAGAGGAAGGTTTTTAAATGTTTTAGCAACTATGAATAAAAAAGATCTACACAGAGTTTTCATTGTAATAATAACAATAATCATCATAATTGAGGAAATTGCCAGGCACAAAACATATAAAAGAAGAAAAAAAAGACTAAAGATATAAAAATTAAAATAAAGACAAACGAAGGGACACATGCTTCTGGGATGCTGGGATAGGTGTCTATAAAAAGGATTGATTTCCACAACTTTGTATAGCTGATGTAAAACAGTCTATGTTAATCTATGCTCAGTTTTTCTTTTCATTGGTTTAGTTAAAATAAAACATATTTAATGTGCTATTAATTTTTTGTGCTATTTTTCTAGCAATTTGTGTTGTATCCAGAACAATTGTGGGGTGGAATATCTCGTCCTTATTTGTCTAATATTATTAATACATATATTTCACATTTACTGTCCAAAATACTACACTGGATATATAAATGTAAATATACCATCTACACTTGTTCATTTATCTAAATAAAGATGTTATACTTATCACCACACAGGATGAAGGGAGACTTGAGTTACGCCAAAAGGTTTATGATGCCTTAACAAAATCACTTGTAAGTCCGGTTTCTCTTTAAAACACATTTTGACAATGCAGTGATTCTTTACATAGAAATGAAAGACTTCTAATATTGTTACTTCAACTATTTTTTAACAGTCTATGTGAAATACTGTTTAAGTATATCACATTACTTATTGCTAACTCAATATTTTCATATGTAGTACATTTATTAGAAAAATATCACCACCGCCCTACTTGTGCAGAGAAAAAAGTGACCCAGAGACTCTAAGGAGCAGAGTTTCACCAGGAGGGTTAAACCTAGACAACTCCTAGTTGCATCTGTACATTCGATGCATATTAGATTAAAACATACATTGGTGATAACATTACTATAAAAAGGAGTACTGAGTAAATGTCAGTGCCTTTAAATATACTACAATATATTATAGTTACATTTTATATTCAATAAACCCCTTAAACATGAATTTTTCGTCTCAATATTTTAATTAGTATCTAACTATTATAAATGTCGTTTCTTAAAATATTTTACAGGAGGGACCTAATTGCAATATTGAGAATATACATCCAGTTGTGGTAAGAATTTAAAAGAATGTATGTGCACTGTATTGTTAAAAAGTCTACCATTTTCCAGTGCCTTTTTAAACCCACTATATCAACAGCTATAATTGTAAATGTGTTCTGTATGTTTAAAATGTTTCCCCCTTTTTTAACATCTCATGTAAAATTAAGTCTATTATTAGTCTGTCCTGTTGTAAATGTCATATAACACATACATATTATTATTTCTCATTTTAGGAAGATGCTGGGGAAACTGTTGGACAAATAACTAATGATGCATCTGATACTGTAAAAGAATTATTGGTAAGATTCTGATTTGTAATTCAACTTTCTAGGCTAGAAAATATGTTTTTAGGGAGTAGAGCTGAATACTGATTTTCTTTTATATCATTTTGAAGATATTCCTTATGTGTTATCTGAATATGTCACAAGTTAGTTATCAAGAAGATGTACTGTCCCTTTAAAACTGGTAAATGAAAAGTCTCTTGTAAGACATTTTCCTGTCTTCCCATAAATATCTAACCTTCTTGCAGCACAATCTACAACAACAGAGTGTGATAAAAACAGATAGGTTTATCACACCCTGATCTAAATATCAAGTCATGCACAGCTTTGTGCCTATTGCCCTGATGTTGTTTTATGACAACTTACATCCAATTTGCTGTTATTTGTTATTTACTAATCAATTAATACATTTTATTATATTATGGTATTATGTTTGCAAATCAAATATACTTGGCTATTGATTACTATTAACACAAGATAAGAGAGACGGGTTTCTATTTTATATACTTACTTTTGTATCAGTTCTTTTTTTGAATTACTTTTGCATATAGTTTTACAATTTACATATTACTGCATCTACCGTACTTATGTAATGGAAAGCATTTTTTAGTGTTTATTCATGTATTTATGTGTACATTTTCACTAGCTAGTGTAATCTTGTGTGTATTCTACTTTTGCATTTCCTTTTTTTAAACATTGTTGATTTATATTTGCAATATTCTATGTGTAGTTCACATATATTTTTTTAATATTTTCAGGATAAACTGCACCTTACAGAGTCAGGACTCAAAGCTGTGTGTGATTTGGTAAGACGTGTTCCATTCTTTAAAGTTAAGTATATGAATATAATAGATATACAGGTAAACATGTTAGTAGTTAGACAATTAGGCCCAGACTGGCCATCTGGCACACCAGAGAAATGCCCAGTGGGCCATTGGCAGACAAAGTTCCATACTCACCAGATCTTCCCCTCCAGTGGCCTTAAACTTACAGGACCACCTCATTATCAACTTAATAAAATATTTTTGGCTACATACCACATATAATATGGTAGATAGAAGTAGCTTTACTATGATAAAATGAGAAGACACAATAAATATTTTGAACAGTGAAATTGCTCCGTGTATAGCTGACGTAGGCTAGCTAGCAACCGGAACAACAGGGGAGTTGTCAAGTACCTTGCAGGCACAAAAACAACTTCTACAAGTCTTGTCACAGATATGTTTAATCTCATTCAAGTTATTTTGCTGGACAGCAGCAATGACTTGAAAATTAGCTATGTTTAAAAAGAAAGAACAAATTACCGGTGTTCAAATTCCCACATGCAATTTTATGCTTTGAATAAACGGCTGTGGCTGGATTTCCAGAACTGATTTTGTGTTCAGTTTATTGATGCATTTATCTTGGTTTTAAAAGAAAGAAATGTTAAGATGTTAAATAACAAGAAATCTCATTAACTAATGTAATCCATTTTCAGACAAACGCTGATGTACTTGCAAAATGCACTGCCAACATTTTAAAGGTATGTGATATTGTTTGTGTCTCTGTGTACACAGTTGCTCTACAGAGAAGATCAGGAAGGTCGGATGAATGATGCACTAAAAAATATCCCTAAAAATAAATATATACATTTTCACAATGTGTGTATATACATATATATATATAATATGGACAAAAGTATTGGGACACCCGGCCATTAGATCAACAGGGGCTTAGGAAAACATTAGATATTCAAATGGCTAAATACATAGACATTAACACGTAGCTGGTTCCCCTTTTGCAGCTATAACAGCTTCCACTGAAAAGGCTTTCCACGAGACTTTACAGTGTTTCTGTTGGGATCTCTGCCCATTCATCCAGTAGAGCATTTCTGAGGTCAGGCACTGATGTTGGTCTAGAAGGCCTGGCTCGCAATCCCTGTTCTAGTTTAACCTAGATGTTGAAGATGTTCGATGGGGTTGAGGTCAGGGGGCAAATAAGATACCACAGTTAAAAATGGGGGTGCACTAATAAGTTCCACCACTAAATAAGATGCCAAAATACCAGAGTATTGCAGTATGCCATGATAATACTTAAAAGACAGCTTTCAAAGGTTTTCCTCTCTTCCTCAGTTATTACTCCAGACCGGAGAAATAGTGGAAAACTCTCAAAAGCTTTTCTTCATAGTTTACAAATAAGTGCAGAGACTTATTGTGAGCAGAGCTGCTAGTGAGCAGAGCTGCAACTAGCTCCTTTTATGTCTAAGGCAAGAATGTAAAATTGTGCCCCACCCCCAGCTATTTTTTTAACAAAGGTTATTGTGTATATTCTGCCTTTACACATGATTGCCCATAAACAGACATATTCACATACACTGCCCCTTACACGCTGACCATACACACTGCCTTTTACAAACACCTGTCTATAAACACATACATACAGTGCCCTTACACATGCCTGCCCACACACACTGCCTTTGCACACACCTGCTCATAAACACCCATATAGACATACAATGCCCTTACACACGACTACCCATACACCCTGCCTTTACACACACGTGCCCATAAACACAAATGTAGACAAACACTTCCCTTACACGCTGTCTGTCCATGAATGCACATATAATCATATACTGCACTTACACATGACTGCCCATGTATGCTGCCTTTATACCCACCTCCGCCCCTTAACACACATATACACATACAGTGCCCTTACACACAATTTCCCATACACACTGCCTTTTACAAACACCTGCCCATAAACACACACATACATATACACTGCCATTACACAGGACTGCACTCCCTAATGTTGGGCCAGTTAGAGGGGAATTGTGATTCCCCAACAAGCCCTGCTGATCCTACCCAGACCAGCGCTCATGGTGTCTGGGTGCTCATTGTCAACGGGGATGCCCGATGAGTAGGCCTGTTTGAGGAGATCACAATCTTGCAGCTGCCTCGGCATGGCCCTGAAGACCAGCCCAGGGGAGGTGGGCTCTCCACTCGCCAGCTATTTTTTAGGGGCTTCGTGGTGAATGACATTGCCGGCAGAAATTTGATTCACCATGGGGACCCCAGAATGCATTTAGGTGACAATGTGCCAATTGGTCTTGCAGTTGGGGGGTTCAAAGTCGATGGGGGGCAAGGCATTATCTAGGGGAGGCAATTGACCCCCATTCCCCCTGTAGCGATATCTATGAGGTCCAATTAAGTTTTTTTACACCCAACTTATCCAACCATGTCTTAATGAACCTTGCTTTGTGCACTGGGGGTACAGTCATGCTGGAATAGTAAAGGGCCTTCACCAAATTATGCCCACAAAGTATTGTCTAAACTGACACTGCATGCTGTAGAATTAACGTTACCCTTTTCTTGAACTTAAGGGGGCCAAACTGAAAAAACAGTCCCTGGCATTGTTTCTTTCATCCACCATAGTTTGCTGTAAGCACTATGCATTCATTAGTAGCGTTCTGTCCTCAGGCCGGCCCTTACAATGAGCGACTGCGGGCCATTGCCCAGGCCCGGCACTTCCAGAAGGTTTTTTTTTTTTGTTTTTTTTTTAAAGCTGAGGACGAGAGAGGGGGCCGAGTGATTTTCGTTTACCCGCTCGGCGCCCCTCTCTCCTCTGTGGGGAGTCTCCCTGTTCGGTCTCGGTGCCGGCTTGTAATGCTGAGCGCCGGAAGTGGAGAAACCTAGCAATTGGAAAACCCAGACTTCCAGATGGTGTCAGCCAGGAAAACCCACTTCATGAAGCTCCTGACATACAGAGCTTGATGTTACTTCCAGAGGCAGTTTGGAACTCTGTCAGTGAGTGATTCACCGAGGACATATACTCACTATGCTCTTCAACACTCAGCAGCCCTGCTCTGTGAGTGTGCATGGTCTAGCGCTCAGTGGCTAACCTGTTGCAACTACTAGGCCTTTCCACTTTACAGTAATAGCGCTAGTATACTGGGGCAGATCTACCAGTGGCAAAGGTGGCATCCTATGACACTGCCATGTTTAATGTTACTGAGCTCTTCAGTACAACCCATGTTACTGCCAATGTAGATGGCATACCTGTGTGCTTGATTTTATATACCTGTTAGCAATGATTGTAGCTGAAACACCTATATTTCATAATTAGGAGGGGTGTCCCAATACTTTTATTCTTATAGTGTATATACAAAACACAAATGATTTGCAGCTCCTGAAGCATGTGTTTATCCCCTTAATGACAAAGCCCATACATGTACGGGCTCAAAATGCATTGTTTTCAATGGGTTTAGGGACCGCCCATTGTCCTTAAGGGGTTAAATTTGATTATAACGTATACTTTTTGGATGTGTTTTTTTGTGCCATACTGGTTGCATTCATGATACAATGAACAGTACAGCTTCAAACACCACTTAAAATAGAAACTCGTAAAATTGCTATCTTTGTGGGACCTTATCACCATGTTGCTATATTGCCTCCATCAAAGGGCTCAGAGGCAGAGCTCCCTTTTGAAAGTTTCATAAAAGCCAATCTCACATTTAACCAATGAAGTCATATCAATTTACACTTACATTTCATACCAATGTGGCACATACAGACCTAAAATATTACCTACTGTTCGTATTTTGCTACAATATACTAATTAAAATGTAACCGATTGTTTTACTTTTTTTTTTTTTTTAGAACTCAGTCGAAACAGTACAGAATGTCTTGAAAGACTTTCAGTGCAATGTAAGACATTATAATTTCATTGTAATACTGACGTGTGCAACATTAGTTGAGTGGAAAATGATATTGCCCTATCTGTACATTTAACTTTTGTTGTGGGCATGCTAAGAAAAAAACAACAGGCAAAAGTCCAGCCATAGCTAGGTCAGAGTGAAATTGCTCTCCAGAGACAGACCTATAGGCATACAACCATGAGGACCATCTGCTAGAAGGTCATTACAAATTCTCCACATTTCTGTTCACACACATCTAACTCATACTCCTCCCAAAATAACAGTCCCAGGCCACTGGCTAAAGCCCACCTATAGTCTTTATTGGGCTATACATTTTCTGTGTCTGTAACAAATGAGCAAAAAACAATTTGAACACATTTTTTGGTGCATTTTAGGCCCGTTCGTTTTTGGAGTACTATTTTTTTTTTATCAGGCATCATTTAAAATCCGGAAACAAAATTCATTGTCCAACACCCACAGTGATTACTTTCACTATCTCACACTATCATTCACTCCCTCACATTCATTTTGTTCACTATCTCTCTCAGTTTATAGCTTTTTGCTCCATTTACATCTGTTTTGTGGGGGGGATCTGGCCTTGGTTTCATAAAATTATAAGAATTGACGAAATTACTAATTTCGTTAAATTTGCCGTTCGTATTAATGCAAATGCACAAGTCTAGTCTGTACTCATACCAGCATACAGCAAACTGTTTTTTTTAATGTTGTTAATGCAGGCCTACACTTAAATGTTTTTAACAGTTACTGCTTCTTGCCTCCTAGCCAGCAGCACCATTAAGGAATGTGATCCCAATGTTTCTGGCCCTAGCATCAGGTTTCAGATTAAGCCCTGTGTTGCGCAATCTATACAGAGACATGCTAGCCTACTCAACAAACTGACATGCAAATCAGAAATGTGCAGAAAAACTCTGCAGAGCGTGTAAAGGCAGTTAGGTAGTTTTAAATTCAAAATTAATTCAGTTATGCAAAACATTATATTTGTTTTAGAAAATTATTGAAATAATTATTACATAAAATTAGAATAAGGCAAATTAATTCTTTTTGTAATACAGTGGATTTTAAATGTTGTTTTGGTTACTTACAATATTTCTAGATTGCCAAGTATTCAAGAATAATATGATTGTTAACATGTTTTCTTTGTTTTTCTAATCAAACAGCCTGCAGGAGTTCAATCAGCTGAAGAACAAATGGTAAGATTGTTGATAATAGTTTGTGGTTGACAAGAAACTATATATATATATGATATATATATATATATATATATATATATATATATATACACATATACCGTATTTTCTCGATTGTAAGACGACCCTCCAAAATGTGAATATTAATTTAAGAAAAACTCTGAATATAAGACTACCCTATAGGAAAAAAGTTCTACTAGTAAATATGAATTTACAAGTAAACAAGTTTTTTCATATTTAATTTATTTAATAATTATCATTCTTTTAATTGCCAACCTGCCCATGTATGCACAGCGCCCCAGAAATGCCTCTATACCCCCCTATAGGCCACTCTGCCTCCCTAATAAGCCACTCTGCCCCCAGATATGCCTTTAAACACCCTATTTGCCAATCCCCCCCAGGTATGCCTTTTACCCCCTATATGCCGCTCTGCCTCCCAAATATAATTCTTGATCCCCTATTTGCCACTCTGTCCCCTAGATATGCCTTTCCCCCTCCCTGTTAATAATTTTAACCCCTATATACCATTCTGCCTCCCTGATATACCGTTTTAACCCCCTATATGCCACTCTGTCTCCCTAATATTCCTTTTGCCCCCCTATATAACATTCTGCCTCCCTGATATTCCTTTTAACCCCTATATGCCACATTCTGCCTCCCTGATATTCTGTTTTAACCCCCTATATGCCACTCAAACCCTCCCCGACTTACCAGTGCATCCCTGCTTCAGATTCCTTGGTGTGTAGTGGTGGCAGCAGGTGAAGATCTGCATAATGCGCACAGATATCCTCTGCTGTTGCTGATGGTACTTCCGTCAGAGCTTCTATGAATGAGCACCGGAAGGTCATGTGATGCTAGCGCTTCGTCATAGAAGAAGTGCCGGTAGCAGCAGAGGACGTCTACGTGCATCGCACAGACTTCCATCGGCTTCCGGAGAGGAGGATCCAGGTCCCCTGCAGCGATGCTGGGGATCTGGATCTTAGTCTTGTAGTCAGACCTCCATTTGAGGTCTGATTAGAAGACGACCTCGAATATAAGACGATGGTTATTTTTCAGAGCATTTGCTCTGAAAAAACCTTGTCTTATAATCGAGCAAATACTGTATATATTTTTTACATTTTGCCCAGTATCATTAGGCCAGCAAAACCTTCCTGGAAAGGACATTTTTGATGTATTCCAAAAAAAATTTAAACTCTTAAGTTTGAAAGTACTTTTAATATAAGAAATATTAACATGCACATTACTCAAAGTGTTTCATATCCTTTGTTTTACATTACAAAAACATAGTCTAATTATGGTAGAATCTGTAACAGGGTCGGGAGATGGGCTGGTGTCCAAATATTTCCAGGGGTGCTTTTAATTCATAGTCTAGCCCTGATCGGTAAAAAGTAGGTATTACAAAAGTAGGTCACAAAAAAAACTCTAAAATGTTTATTATTCTAGGGAATTCTTGGATGCCACTTGCCAGCATTGTCACAAGGGGAAATGGTATGTTTGAACGAACAAACTATACAAACTATATCATAAATATTGACCAATTTAAAAACGTTACACAAGAGTATCTGTTTATATATTTAAAAATAATTTTGTATCAATTAAATATTAGCATTTGTTTAAAAGTATGTATGTAATAATAATTTTCATTAATAGCAAAATTTCAAGATGTTGATATCAGCACCTGGAGTTAATATATCTATTATGCATTGTATACAAATAAAACTACCGTTTTCATTTATTTTATAATTAATATACTGCAGGTATGCAAATCTTATTATAAATACATTAGGGCTGCAACAACTAATCGATAAAATCGATAATAATCGATAATGAAATTCGTTGGCAACGAATTTCATTATCGATTAGTTGAATCGATTTTTATCGATTATAAAATGGTTTTTTTCAGAGCAAATGCTCTGAAAAACACCCCTCGTGTTATAATCCGTTTAGTGTCTGACTCACAGCAGCAGCTCCAGTTCCTCCCTGCAGTCACTGCCGATTGGCCCGCCCACTTCCTTTTATCAGTCCCTCCCTGCAATCACTGCTGGAGAAAGAAGGGGGGGGGTTCGATCTGCAGTGACTGCAGGGAGGAAGAAAGGGGTGGGGCCCAAATGCCTGATTGGCTCCGCCCATTTCCTTAGCATCGACATGGCTGTGACACTCATCTAACTGTAAGTATAAAATTAATATTTGGGCTGCTTAAAGTTAGGGGAGGTGGGGGTTAATTTAGGGGCAGTTATAGTTAATGGGG
>VKOC01032388.1:0-17511 GCA_009364415.1 Spea multiplicata | reverse complement strand
AGATAGTGTGTGAGAGGGCTTGGATAGTGTAAGAAGGGGGAGAGGGGGTGTGAGAGATGGGTAGAAAGTGGGGATCTGATAGGGGAAAGTGCTGCCCCCCCCAGATTGTTACGGGTTCCTACGCCCATGGGTACGTATATCAAGTGTATGGAGATGTGTTCAGCCAAACACATCTCCAGCACGGATAATAGGTTGGGAGTGGGGCAAATATGTATTTGCGAGATGCATACCACAAAAAATGTGAAGGGACCATGCAGCTATCATATGCAGTAACGTTAAATGATGGCAGGACTGTGCCTTTAATAGTCAAAATACAACATTTCTTGCTAGTTAAGAACAGTGCATTGCCAAAGCCAGTTTACTGCACAAGTACCTAGCAACTGATATTTTTTGGAACTATATGGCAGTGAGATTTCAATACTCTAATTTTCACATCAGGTGATATTGATCTTGGCTTTACCAGTGGTGGGGGGCGGTTTTACCAAATTTGAAATAAATAATGCTAAGTAAAACCTAATAATTTAGAATAAAGTGATCTTACACATCTAGCGTGAATGTATTTTTTTTCCAAGTAAATTATTTCCAATATACGCCTAGTTTGTTTGGATCAGCCAACTATAGTCAATCTTGACTCAAACCCTTAAATAAATTACTCGCCTGATCACTTGTATCATGATTACTTGATCCTGCATTCGATAATGTTTTATATATGCATGCTTTTGGCCCGAGGAAATGGAATTCCATGATACATTATTTGGTTTGATGAATTAACAGTAAATGTACTATGTGATAGATATCCAGTAAATCTGACAGATTGAAATGAACAGCTGATGCTGAGTGGTCAGATTTTGATAGGAAAGCGTATATATGTATGCAATTTAAATGCTAACGTGTTTTAGAGACAGCATTTAAAAATGTCTGAATTTGTACGACATACAGAATTTTCTTTGTCTTAGACTATAAGTTTGCAATTACAGGGCCCTCTTTTCCTTCTGTACAAGTATGTCTTAACGTGCGATGATGTTATTGTCGTGAATGTTAAATTGTTTTTTATTATATATTTTATTATATATTGTATTATCCTTTATTGCATCAGCATTATAAAATCAGCTGGCACTATTTAAATGCAAGTAATATCTTGGAATGTATTTTTCCTTATGTGAGGCCAGGCCTATTATCACAATTTTCATATAACAATTATAAACAATTATATTTTACCTAGAGAAACCTGTATGTTTTTTTAGAACACGCTAAACTATTCATGAATACCTAGTTTAACGTAAACCATGCATAGCATCCCGTGATGCATTCATAAAAAACAAAAATCCTTGTTATTTTCCAAATACACCAAACCAAATATTAAAAATTCTGAAAACTAAATAAATATGTTAAAAGCATGTATGACATATAGGTAGTGGTACATACATGTAGACTGCACATACAGCATACACATGTGAGAGTATTCAGCATATTGCACACATACGAATTTTGTTAGGTTCCATAATTACGCTAATGAAACAAACTGCAAGGACACAATTCACATTTCCAGAAGTAGGCCAGCTTTCCTGGTGTAATCATTTTTAAGGCCTACTACTCCACCCTGACCCTCATTGTCACTCTGCCTGAGTATGATAGGGGTTGTAGTCGATAAACGCTTACTGGTCCATTTTTTTTTAAAACATACATTTTTTTAACCAAATGTAGGTTTTGTATATTTTTTTTTGGGGGGGGGGGGTTTGAGTGGGGGTGATACCTGTGGCAGTCTTATAGTGTTATCTAAGTATAATATCTACTATGCTTTTGAAATGTGCGTATTACCTTTTATGTGTCTTATGTGGACATTTCAATGATTATTCTCAACCGTGTATAAATTTTACCAGTAAGTATTGGTACTCCGGCATTTATATGTTTAAGTAAGTAAACATCAGCTTTGAGGTTTACGCACCATGTCACATAGTTATTTTTTGTGTGTAGTAAGGACACGGTCCTGTTTTGTTGCTTCATGTTCATGTTCCAGGTACATTTTGAAATCTATTGAGTCTGAAACTAACTGACAATAGGACTAAAAAGCACTGATGTAACACATTCTATAAAAGCACATCCTCCAGTCCGGTTTATCATTTCTCTCAATTTTATCTGTGTCAAAAATCCACATAAATTCGCTTACAATTGATAATTGTCCTGCATACAACAGTGGCACAATCATAAAACATAATAAATGTGTCATCTGCCTCTTGCTTCCTTATCTCAAACCCATATAATGCTCAAACTTATGCACAGTTCTGGCAAAAATGCACTATTTTCTGAACCGTTTCAGTTTCTAAAATATCTGTAAACTGCTCACAAAATGCATCACAAAATCCCATATACAGAATACAAAATTATCACAGCAAATGCAAACTACCACTTAATGTCCCCATTTCCTAATGTCGTGTCATAACATAACAGTATGCATCTCTGGAGTTTATTAATTATACATATAAAAGTGTTTGTTCGTATACATTTAAATGACCTAACTATATTTAAACTTTCCAAGCAGAACAAACACAATTTAATAATATATAACATATTGCCGTACAACACATATTTGCTCTTCCATATTAAAGTTTGCTATTCCTAATTTTCCAGTTTTTATGGGGTTTTTTTTTTGCATTTTTTTAATGTGAGCTTACTTACATATATGCGTGGTAGCAAAAAACAGTTCATGCTGTTTCACGCTTTCTTTCCTATAGTGTTGCATTGTAAATCTTTATGGAAATTTTAGAATAGTGTTATTACTTTGGATGAGTCAACCAATTCACTCTCAAAAGTTAATATTATGAGTAAGCATAATGTTAATTTCTAACTATAGTAAATATACCTCGTATGTACCGTTCATCTGAACATAGCAAAATATGGCAACATGGTTTGGATCTCCCATCCTTGAATGATGATGGTCATTTTGTTTTTAGTTATCATTATGGAAACCAGACAACATACTCTGTTAATCAAAGCAAAGTGATTGTAATTCAGATGTATGTAGTGAAAATGATAGTGTGGTATTTTGAATAATCTGAGCAATGAAAATCAAATAAGTGCAATATCGATGGCATTTATTCTGACCGACAATATTTGTTTTTAAAAATGTCATTTTCTGTGTAAAGTCAACCAGGAGTATGAAAAGAACACTATTGACTTGGGTGCCGCTATCTCCTTAGTGAGAATGAATAAACTATGAAAAGAGCAAAATTAGGTGAATCAACCAGTAATAAACTAGTATAATAAAAAAAAAAAAGTTTTATCTGTGGCTGCAACAGCAAGTTTTCACAAAATTTTATCTGTAACCGCTGTAAAAATGACGTTTTAGAAATGTTTAGATCAGTTATCTTGGTAAATATACTGCTGTCCTGTGATAAACAATATAATATCTATGTCTTAATCACCAAGAAGGACCTTCTGACTAATTAAGTCATGAGCAAGGGACTTAACAACATAGGTAGGACTTCACTACATAAATAATTAGATAATTGTTGAATTTGTGTTTGGAACCTAACCAAAATATCACATGGCTGCTTACAATGGGCGACCTCCAGTTCTGTGGAAGAATGTGAAACAACCAAAACCTAGTTCTCTTTAACATTAATGGAATTTGAAATTCAAAGAATACTGTTTATGTTTTCATCATCCTCTCCCTCAGTAGCGTACCTAGCGGGGGGGCGGGGGGCGGTCCGTACCGGGTGCCGCTCATCAGGGGGGTGCCAACTTCCGGCACCCCTCCAGAGAAGGACAGTAATGTCCGCCGCTGGAGGAGCAGGCTCGCAAGGGAGCAGTATCTGAGGTCTTTAACAGACCTCCGACTCCCTTGAGTGATTTTAAGCCGGTTCAAGGATCTCCCTTGAACCCGGCTTAACATCATTCAAGGGAGCCGGAGGCCTGTTAAAGACCTCCGATACCGCTCCCTTGCGATCCGCGCGGCAACAGCTGAACACTGAAGCCGCGCCCACCACTGTCCGTGCCCTCTGAACCAGAAGAACTGAAGGGGAAATAAGGAAAGCAGCAAAGAGAGGAGGAAAAAGAAGCCAAGGAGAAAGAAAATGAGGTAGGAAGGTAGGAAGGGCATTCAAGTGAGATAGTGGACAGTACTGAGAGAAGGATTGAGTCTGTGTGGCATTGGTGTATGTGTGTGATTTGTGACGTATACATTGGTATAGGTGTGTGGGATGGGTATGTGTGTTTGAATTAGGGTGGATGTGTGCTGGATCCGTTTATATTGTGGTGGATTCGGTATGTGTGTGATTGGATGTTGTGTGGATCCAATGTATTTTTCATTATATAATATGCTCTAATATAACATCATAACTCCCATCATCCGTATACTGTTCCATCTTACAGTGCAGAGCTGGGAGGCAGAGGCCTTGCACCCCCAGCCGCAGGACTCCTGAAGGTCAAGTTGAACTTCAAAGAAGGTGATTGAGGGGAGATAGTCTAGCTTAGGAGGGGGTAGAGTAAAGGGAGAAGGGAGTTGAGCCGGGCATTAGGGGTAGATAGGAGATAGGGACGTTGAGAAGGTGTTAGATAGGGCAGGAAGGAATGAAGAAGGGGTAGATAGCGTCTGCGGAGTACTCTGGATCTGGGTATGCCTGGGCATGATAGGGATTTGTGATTGCTGTTACCAATCAAGAATAATATAGTATATATATATATATATATATATATATATTAAAAATCTAATAAAAGTGTTAGATTTTTTTATGGTGTGGGGGTTCAGGTATTTCAGGTTTCGGCCAGGAAATGCTGCATTTTCGCGTTTCAGTCCAGATTGGTGTTTCAGGTACATGCCTAAGCTAGACAGATGAAGTGGTAGTCCTACACCACATCAATGTTGGGCTTAGTATATAGTGATAGGGATTAGGCTGTACCACCGTCAATGTGTGCCTCAGTATATAGTGGTAGGTGTTATGCTGTACAACCGTCAATGTCTGCCTCAGTATATAGTGATAGGTGTTATGCTTTACCATCGTCAATTTCTGCCTCAGTATATAGTGAAGTGTTATGCTGTACCACCGTCAATGTCTGCCTCAGTATATAATGATAACAGTAATGCTGTACCACCTTCAGTGTCTGCGCCGGTATATAACGGTAGAAGCTATGCAGTTTTTAAGTGTGTGTGTGGGGGGTTGCCACATACATGATCCGCCCCAGGTGCCAAATACTCTAGGTACGCCCCTGATCTCCCTTAAAAACGTTAAGCAGAACTTATATATACTGGAGTAGAAAATGTTTACATCTCTTATTAGAAACATCTTTATTATCCCTTACAGTATACGGCGGACGTTATTTAACAAATCTATAATTTAAAGAATCTTTTCTAAATGGAGCTGCAGAAATTGGAAAAAAAACTTGTAAACAAAGTTCAGCCTAATTTAAGATGTTTAATTCCTAATGAAGTTTGCAAATCAAGGGAGTCAGGCTCAGTCCTCGAGGGCCATCATCCTGCCAGACTTTTAGAAATCACCTAATTAACATATAATTAACCAATTAACACTGAGCAATACTCTAAGTGTTATCTTGAAGCCCATTAGTATTAGAATTCACCATTGATTTAAAGTAATCATGAAAATAATTCCCATATTCATATTGACCGTTACTGATTTTTTTCTCATCAAATGATCTGAAATTATTTGGAACAGTTAAAAAAAAATGTAATTCCTAGATTGGAATAATGCAATAATAAGAACATTTCAAGTTAAGACAATACCTGATCTGTTCCAGTTTTGCCTTTTATACTTTGTTTAAAATTAATATTATAGACAATATTATTCGCAAATATATTAGATGTACTTGCAAGCCTTGCAATGTTTGGACTGCTGGGCAAGCTACACCCAATGGCCCTATAAAATAGATGCTCAAAGCCCATTTGGCTTAGAATGTGTTCAATGCTCAAGCATCTTGCTCAACACACAATAAAAAGGAATGTACAAAATACCTATAAAATGAAGGAAGAAAATTGTATAACTGCTTCCTAACAAACTGCATTGCTGCAAAAAACGTAACTGTGTCAGATCATCAAACTAATTTTAACATTAGTTAAAGGTAACACAGGTAAACACAAAATGCCATTTTGAAATGATATCATCTATAGAAGGAAAAAAGTGATTGCACTAAATCAATCAAATTTAAATGATAATTGGGTTCAATTTCACTAGACCCAGACATGATTACTGCCAGCCCTCTTGAATGTAAACATGAATTAAAAAAACCCATCTTGCAAAAGTGAAGTAGGCTAAAAGGTCTCAAAAGGACGCACACTATGCTGCAATCTAAAGAAATTCAAGAACGGAAGAGAAACAAAGTAATTGTCAAAGTCCTCTATCAGTTTGGAAAGGGTTTCAAAGCCATTTGTAAGCCTCTGGGACTCCATGGAACCACAGTGAGAGTTATTATCTAAAAATGGAGAAACAGAAGTTAAAACAGTGGTGAACCTTCCCAGGAATGGCCGGCCTACCAGAAATCTCAGAAATGCACAGCAACGACACATTCAGGAGGTCACAAAATAATGCAGACATGACTAACTTGGCTCAGTTAAGGTCAGTGTTCACAATCAGAAAGAAAGAGAAAGAAAGAAAATAAAAAAAGAAAAACTTGCATCCATAGGAGAGTTGCAAAAACCGTTGCTGGCTAAAAAGAACACAAAAAGGTCATCCCATATTTGCCAAAATTATCTTGATGACACCCAAGACTTTTGGGATACTATTCTGTTGACTGGTGAGCCAAAAGTGGAACCTTTTGTAAAAAATGTGTCCTGGTATATCTGGCATAAAGCTAACACAATGTTCCACAATAAGAATGTCACACAGTTGTGGTAGTGTGATGGTCTAGGGCTACTTTGCTCTTTCAGGATCTGGGCGAATTTCCACAATTAATGAAACCATAATCATCATAAAAAACAAGTTATAAAATGTTAGTAAAACTGATAAAATTGCAGCATCAGTGCAAGGTGCTACTCAAAGTCTCCTTTAAAGTCATGTTACAGTACACAATGAAAAAAATGACATTGACAGATAATAATTACCCTATAGGCATCTGTTACTCCTGTAATGTTGGCTTTAGAGGCAACACTATTGGAAGCACTATGCTGGCTTGAAGTAAACCCATACTGCAACATACAAATTAAAATAGAATTTGCCTTCATTCTATACTTGGTAGAATTACCTGGAGCAAAGATTCTGTTTCACACCAGGCCGACATACAAAGCAGCTTAAAAAAGCCTAGGGGAAAATGTTCTTCATTTCGCTTGACTAAATGGGAACTTGTTTCAAAAAGAAACTCTTTCTGGCCCCAAGAGTCATACAACAATTCAAGTAAAACAAAAAAAAATATCAAAGGAAAAAAAATTAATTATACCATGTTAATAAAGACCAGCAAAGATATTCTATTTCTCAAATAAGCATAATTTAAATCCAAATTTTGAACTTTACTCCTGTGTAAGACATAGCATTGGAGAGCAATTATGTCTTGAGTTCATTGTACCAAATGTTAAGTCATCTGTTAAAGTCAATTGGATTGTTGTCCATAAGTTTAAATTAATATGTAAAGTATGTCCTTCATGTGGAAAAAAAAGGGGCTTGATGTGCTCAGAAACCCTAATAAGGAAGGAAATGCTGTTTTTCTCTAAATGGAAATGAGATGTAAATTTAGCAAGGGATGAATGAATGAAAGAAGCCGGACGTTATGATAATCAATACATACCACAATAATAGTCCTGTCATGGACCGAGATCGGAATGTGAGAGAAAATGGAAAACCAAAACAGAGAAGAATGTCCTTTACCCAGGACATTATCACTAATCCCACAGTAAAAGGTCCTGGCTTTAATTATAGAAGGCACTGACAAAATTAACAACTCTGGGAAATTTTCTGATAAATACTGCAAATTGTTCCAGCAGTATGTTCAGGCCTAGGCCAATTAATCCTAGGGCAGCAGCAGCTTTAGGGGCCATGCCGAGGGCCGGCCATCTTATTAGGTGATCAGGCTTCTGGTATGTCATTGCTCAAAAAAAAACGTTAAAACGGAGGTCTCTGATCTCCCAGCCAGCCTATTTAAGCTATAAAGTCCATGTACCATGCATTCTTAATAGGTGGAGTGTGGGGATATGTGGCCAGGGATATTGCCCTAGACCAGGCCTAAGGCACCTCTTAAGATAGATAAGTAAACTGAAATATAGAAGCACTGGATGAAAAACACCCAAAAAACAGCTGCCAGGCAGAGAAGAAGCTCCCAAACAAAATAAAAATACAAAGAAATCCCCCCGTGCTGAAAGGGTTAAACACAAAAAAATGGAAACAAATGAGTCTGTTAATGTTCATACAAAAGAGTTCCTTCTGAGGATTTAACAAGTGGAAATAGAAACGTAAATATAGAATGTACCGTAATCTGGATACGCTTACAAGATAAATACATATACACTCATACAAAGACTTATGGCTGCTCCTACATACATGTTCAGCTTGGCATGTTTTCCACTGCACATCAAGGCTTCCGCTTTGCCGATGTGGGGGGAGCATGTATAATAGATGCTGACAAACACCACCCTACTAGTTTTGGGGGTCTAATACTCATTAGATCAGGGGAGATAAATATATAGCTGATTTACAGATTCAATAAATCACGGGCTCTTCTCAGTATAACAAACATGTAGATCTGTGGAAAACTACAATCTTTTATACATTGAACTAAAATAAAATCTATTGAACTAAAATAAAATCAGTAGCAGCTTTAACTAAAACAGCAAAGTATATTTTCTTATCTGTACCAGGGATTTTTCGTAGTGATGTTTCAGTTGCTAAACATGTGATTCAACTGATTTACAAATCACATAATTATTTAGTTGAAATAACCCGTTAAGTTGCTTTAAGGAAATAGACATGATTGGTAGAATGTTTAAGTAGATGATTGTAGGCAATTCTCACAAAATAGAAACATAGGATTAAAATAACTGTAACATTTTATCTCAAAATAATGTTATAATATATTTAAGTGTTAATTCCCTGAAAGGCTAGCCTAATATAGTCAGAATGCGGTCCACCTCAGTTGCACCTCAGCAGGTCTAGAAATAACCTTCTAACAGATGTGGTAGACATTGACGCAGGACCTGCCTTTATACATGTATGAGATTAGTATCAACATGGACTCAAATGCTGACCATACAGAATGATAAAGTATTTCATGCCTATCATTAAATCCTAGCTGTGCTAGATGTGGAGACACAATTAGGAATAGTCCATCATGATGTTGGTTGGTGTGAGGAGCACTGCACGTTTAAGGAGAAGTCATGTTATTTTTTTATTGTAATTGATCTGTAACTAAGGTTTGCCTCACTGCGCCGTGTATTCAGTGAAACAAATACGGTTCCTTGTGCATGTGGTTGCTAGTCAGACTAACGAGCCATCAAGCCTAAAATGGCAGGTCAAAAGGCCCAGCGTAGACTTACTCTGCAGACCCATGAGGATCTGCGGACCATGAGGATAGTAAGAGGTCACATTATTAAAAATATATCAATATGGTAGTTCTTTTAAAAACTTTGCCCCAGCTTTAACCATTAAAATGAAAATATAAATAGTATAAATTATGTCTGCAAAAATATATAGTGAAATCATGCACCCACTTTTGTGTGAACAGTTGTATTTTGGCAAATTATTTTAACATCATCTTTTTTAAAATGTTGATAGCTTTTATTATATTTTATTTATAAAGTGTAAACATATGCCACAGCGCTGTAGACATTCAGCATGGCTGTAGCTGACAGACTATAAAGTACAATAAATATTTGGACATAATGATTAAAAAAAAAGAGAATAGGAGGAGGGCTCCTCTGAGTTTACAGTATTGCTCATGTGAAAACATATGTTACAAAAAGATAACATATGCTTGTAAAAAAAACTATTTCAGCTATGGAGAAGCTGGAAGAACAGGAGGAACAGGGAGAACTAAAGTTTTGTTGAAACTGCAATGATGCTGTCGTTAAATCAGTAGTTTAACTTGTTTATTGCCAGATAAAAGAAAAGACCATGGTAGAAAAGTCTTCTTAAAAAAAAATCACTGCTGGAAACTCAAAACCCATTATTGGTCATGAAATTTTTGAGACTAGAAAGAGTTCTTTAAGTCAATGGTTACACAGCAGTTCCGTTGATGAGCCAGGAGAAACTGTTTCCTGGTGACGGTCAATTGGGGAGATTCCTTGCTTGTGTCCTTAAAGGGACAGTTTAATGTCCCAACACCCTATTAAAGAAGGATGCATATTGAAGAATTCTGTGAATACTTTAATATGCATTCTTCACAACAACAAAAAAAAGGCTGACCTAGAAGTTGCACCCTTATCCGCAGCTTTTGCCAAGCCAGCGCTGGAGCTGACATCGGCCAATGTATTTGGCTGAAAGAAAAAAAATAAAACATGACTAACGAGAAGGTGCAGCCCTGTTGCTGCAGCTGTTCTCCTCATCAGTGGTCTGACATTGAAATCAATGGGAGAATTTCTCGTAGAGGGCTGTGGAACGTGCAATTGTATATTGTCTTCAGAAAGCAAACAATGGACAGTTACATTGAAAACAATAATGTTGGAAACTTTGTTTTGCTCTATTTCAACACTATTTCAATAATTTTATTTTTAGATTCCAAAAAGGGCTGCCAACAAATCTGTATTAATTTTTGTTATTCTGGCAATCTCTCCTCGAGGATTTCACAGAGGGATATTGTCATCCCCTAATTTCTATATCTAACATTTTTCTCATGATCAAACTATTGAAGTCTCATGTTTAATTCATTTGTACATTTTGTTTCCTGATCTCTGTGGCAAATAGTCAATATGAATCAATGCTTTTTTTTCTTACATCTTCCATTAAAGAAGTGTCAAAACATTGTCAAAAACCATAACATACCAAAATCAGCATAATTTGTAGGTATTATCTAGACTAAGTATGGTCTTGCCCTACTCCGGAAATGTTATGAGGATTTACTCCCGGGGTGACCGAATAAACTTCAAGCATAATTTATAAAACAACAATGATTTCCTCTGCTGGAAATTCTGGCGCTAAGAACATGAGTATTGCTGTGAAAGCAGCATGAGTATGAAGGTAGTTTGATGCCATGACAGAAGCATAATGCTGTAAACAGCAGGAGTATCTGACTCTTACAAATCTTACTGAATGTCCAGGACTTTCAAAAATGGCATCCAGCTAGATTTTTCCCATAATGGAGCAACCTGAGGACTTTGTAAATAATACTTTTTTATTCTATACGGTAGATAACAGAAATATTCTGTTAATATCAATTATACATGTTTAATTTTAACTGTTTCAGCACCACATAACTAATAAATATGTTTATCGTCACTTAAAACATTCAAGACAGCCATTTTTATTTTGGGGGGGAGACATACCAAGACGTTTTATATGGTTTTGTGACCTGTGGTAGTTATTTAATTGCTATGCATATAGAAGCAGAATAGTCAATGTTATTTAGAGAGACATTTTCTGTTCTTTATATATGTTAAGGGAATCTTTAGCGCCATAACACGATAATACATTAATATGAGCCAAGTAGTCTGAGCTCCTAGGGAGGAGGTAGCCCCAAAGCAGGATTTTTTTTCTAAATTGGGACATTTGGGAGGTATGAAATACACGCATGGTGTGACTAAATTGAAATTGTTTTGATCAACAAAGATATATACATTTATTAATAATATTCTCTTTATTATGCAAATTCAAACCCCTATCCATACCATTTTGCCCACTGTCCCACATTTGCAGGCAGTGGGGATTATTGGCCCAAGGAAAGGTAAAATCGCTTGAGATATGCGCTGTTGGAGAAGAAAATGTCCATCGCAGCTACAATGTGGCCACGTTGTGACACTCTGAAGCATGCCTAGAAATTGTATTTACTTTATTAAAGTTTTTGCTATTAAGTTAACATTGAACAGTGCAGGCAATTTAACTTCAATCTGTAATTTTGCTTGCACCACAGAGAGCATAAACCAGTAAAAAAAAGTCCAGTAGGGCCCCCGTCTCTGCAGATATATAATAATAATATGGCACTATATTTTTTTTTATTGTTATACTTGGTTTATTTCATTTTTTAAAAAAATATATACAGAAAGCAAAAAAACAAATAAAAAATCAGAAAAGAAAAATTAACATGGTGTGACCAAATTGATTTGTAGCCAACCAGTAAAACAAGAATAGTAATAAAAGATGTCTGGCCCAAGGCCTTCTATAGCACCCTTGGAGAGATGAATAAAAAGAGCTTTTAAAGGCTGTATATAATATTGAACATTTATAGTAAGAGTGCTATCATTTGAGACATACGGTATCTGATTTATGCCCAAATATAACACTTATTAATTGGTGAACAGTGATAATGGGAGGAAAAAAGAGGGGGTATATCTGCAGGGTAATTATGTTGGCACCAAGGCCTGTAGCGTATATTCACTTTATAAAAGAGGTTTTATAAATAAAATACAAAACTTTTCTGAGTTTTAATAACCGCTATCCAGGTGTTGTATACAATTTAATTGTACAGCACACCAGCCAATTAATCTATAAAACCTGTCAATCAATAAGCAACAGAGAAATACTGTATATATATATATATATATATATATATATATATATATACGTCTATTATCATACATGCTTTATTATATCTCAATTTATTATAAATAGCATAGGTCGAACATAACATTTTATTATTCTAATATATTGGATTATATTCAAATTTTACAATGACAAATTCCACTGCCGGAACAGAATTTATCCCAGAATTGGTGTGCACAAAAAAATAGATTATTTTCATTTTCAGGCTATTTATAATTACTTACTGTATTTTATGAAATATAAATCTGTTGTTTTTTTTTAGGGAAAAAGTACCCAATAAATGTCCTGTACCGGCACAACATATGGAAATTTTGCATGCATTTATCAATCTGGTGTTTTTCAAATCAATTGCCATTGCTTTTTTCTACTTTCTGCCAACAGAACTCTTATATTAGAAAGAGGAAGGAGATTTATGAATTCTAACTGCGTATGAATATTTTTCCCATTTGTAAAATGCCTTGATAATTGTATATTATTAGGACGCTCAAACTATGATGACGATGGATTTGTTGAATAGTTAATTGATTCATTTTTAACTCTTAGAGAAGGGATGAGATTATGGCTGCATAGATCTGCAGATATGCAATATAATTGATTTATATTCCAGTAAATAAACACATAACAAGGAATCCCAGTATTAGTGTGGATTAAACAAACTTAATCAGTTATCTGTTATTTAAATAGTATCTTTTGGAAATACTGTAAATTTATGTATGAAAAGTAAAGCTACCAATAACTGAAAAAAATGTCTATAAGGGCTCATTGCAGACTTAGCCAACTGTTAAATGTCATGACAACAGCAAGCAGGCAGGATATATTAGACACTGGAGGGACTGAGCTTGTCAAACTGGGAGTGTCGGCAGCTACGAAAATGTCCTGCTTTTTATAAATGCAAATATGTAATTGAATTGTTAAGTCGCTAAGGTTAGCAAACGCTGGCGCATGGTTAATTTACTAAAGAGTGTTATTTTATGCACTCATATTCTTAGTCTGGCAAACACTGAAAAGCCACACTTAACTCCCAGAATCCTCCGTCCTTGTGCTTGCTGGGAAACGTAGCGTAACAATAACTAATATACACAATGAGCCATGATCTCATCTATTAATGGCAATGTCATTTCAGAGGCATTTAACCAGAAATCTGGGTATTGTGTTTTGTCAAGCAGTTTTTAATACTTGTGTGTCTGCCTTTGTGTGTTAAAATATGGCTAGATAAGCCTCAAACATGGTGAAGTTTTGTTTCTGGCTATTAAAATTCCATCTCACTAATCTGAACATTGGCAGACAGCTTTGGATACCAACTCTGGGTGTGCTTTCCAGCTGGAAGAATGAAGCAGAGGATGCCAATGCACTGGGGTGGCTAGCGGGTACTTGGACAACAGTACTGGTATTTTGTAGGCCATCGCCTAACGGGACCATAGAGAGGCTTAAACAGACAGCTTTGTACATGGCAGCCACAGCTTGTACCAGACGCTGAAAATATTGTAGCAATCTGTTATAGTGCATGGAGCTACAATACGAGGGATATTCAGTATGCCCATTTTGCAGATGTTTGGTTATTTCTGCGCTTTTACAATATTTATAGATTTAAAGTAAATGTATCGTATAATTTTCTGGCATGGGATCAAATATAATATGGGATCTATTGCCACTGTTACATTTTAATTTGAAACTATAATCAGATAAGAGTTCTAAAGTATTTTCGCAATCTATGTAGTTTATATGGGTTTAAATAGTCGATAAACACAAAATACGTAATCGGACATTTATATATTTATATATGTAACCTGACAAAAACGAGCTATCCTCATAAGACTATTACTATAATCCAATAGTTGTAGTAGGCAGAAAAGTCCATTTGTTTCCTCTTGATCTGTTTCAAAAGCTTGAAATAGCATTAGCATGAGGATTCTCCATCCAAAATACACTTTGCATTTACAAATTGAAATAACTTCAAATATTATCTAGATTTTCTAGAAAATCTTATACTTTATTTTATCTCTCAGAATGTTAATCTAAACGGAAAATTGCAAAAAAAAAAAAAAATAACTAAAGAAAATGCCGTTTTTCATTTATTTCTAGCCTTAATATATTTATATATTATTTAATTTATTGGAACCTATTTCTACGGTGCAGATTACCGCAGACAGAAGAAATATTTCATAAAGTCCTTTCATATTACAAGTGAGATGTTTCATTTTGGCAGAAACAAAGATTCTGTGCTCCAGACTGTGTTGCAATTAGCCCATTTGCTATGGCTTGAAAATGAATGGTGGGAATGGCAATGATAAATGTATAGTCCATTGCAATGAGCCAGAAGTCCAGGTGTCTCTGCCAGTGACAGATATGATATTGTTGCATGCCACTTGTCTTTTTGACAGGACTTTCCTTGTCTATATAAAATGTGTTCCTGTAAGGTCCCTCGGAGAATGTCCTTCATTTTTCTTTTCCATGTCACAAAATGAAGTCAGTTGGGCCAGACCTCAAATATTCTTTCATTGTCAATCCTCTTATGATTGCTCATCAAAATAATGCATTCAGTATTAATTTAATTAAAACGTGTGTGTGTATGAGTTTGTGGTTGTCCTCAAGAAGAATGCCCATGGCTATTACCCTTATTGAACCAAACGAATAAAAAACACAATTATGGTCCTGAAAAACTTCAAGCATTACAGTACCATTTTTTGTGTTATGATGTATTAATCGAAAAAGGTAAGATATATATCAATTGTACTACTTATCTGTTCTTTTAGACCATTTTCATAGGCTTTGGTAAATTAATAGGATTACTGAGGGTTTACTGATGAATATGCCATCTACTGTAATAGCAAACATGCCTGTAGTTTTATAGTTTCTGGATGATTTAAGATACAGAACCCTTATTGCCAAATAAACCATTCCATCACAATCATTGAATCATAGCTAGTCTCATTCAGATATATCAGTAGTTCTGTTAATAACATACCTAAATTGATACATATAGCAACCCCTCCCAAATAAGAATGTAAATAGTAGCAGACTATAGATTTATTCAAGCAGCAAAGATCTCCTACTCGATCCTTACGTTCTTCTCATGGGCTAAGGCTCTCCTCCTCACTCATCACCTCTTCCCTGGTTCGCGTCTACAAGATTTCACTTGGCTGCCCCCATATCTCTGGAATGCTACTCCGCAAGGAAGCCCTTCAGCATTCAGCCTCCCTCCGCGACATTAGAAACATCTAAAAACCACTTCTTCAGAGAAGCTGCACCATCTTAGCTGCTAGAACTTCCTTGTCATCAATACACCCACCACAATACCTCTCACCCTTTCTCTATGCCTTCTGTTTGTCCTCATCCCATTCCCTCAAGATTGTAAGCTTGCGAGCACCAAATGTATCGGTTTGTCTTAGTCTGTCAATTCTCGTCTTGTCATATCCCTTGAATTTATGTATTGTATTAAGCGCTGCGTAAATTGTTGGCGTTATACAAAATAAAAGATAATAATAACTATAATGGGTGGCTGCTGAATTTTAAGGAATTCATTTGTAGCCTTGTTAACCCTTTGTCACATTATGTGTACAGCACTCGGGAACACATTTATGATTTTTATCCTTAAAGCGAAACATGTTAGTTAAGTTAAACTGCACATAACATCTCCATTGCGTTTCATTAGCAGGGCTGCCAAGCTATTTGACTACAAGGAACATTAGGCTGCATAGTAGTTTTCATGTGCTAACAATGTTGGGAGATAAAACGATTTACGTTTCAGATTTAGCTTTCATTTATCATACGTTAATTACCTTACTAAGCACACTGTATACTTTACATTACGCTATAAGCCAGAATGATAATGGATCTGAAATGCTGATAGAAATGGGACCATTTCCAAATTGTAACAGCGCAAACAAATTACTTTAATTGCTAAAATATGAGACAGTTTATCATTAGAATCTGAACACTTTTCGAGCTAAAAATAAGCAAAATTAATAGTTAATTCACTAAACCATTAGCTTGAATGTGAGGCAGAGTATGTATTTATATATTGAGGTTTATTTCGCTATGCCGTGAACTATAGGTACATTTTTATTAAGCGTAAACCCATTTTCAGCCGTGTATAATCCATATTTCAGTTGGTACGCATTGTGATTTTAGCTGTTTAAGTGCACAGTTTACTTAATTAACCCCTTGATCTAAGGAAATGAACTTTGAAAGCTGATGTGATATCTTCTTTTATGTTGGCTCAATAAAATGTATTGCCTTGGGGTAAAAGGACCAACATAGAAATTTTCCTTATGTAAATGCGTGCAATTGTTGTGAAAATATAACTTTGAAAGTTAACCATTTGTAAGATGAGATTGACAGCAGCCCGTGGCATAGCCTGCCTTATCTAATTAGTTTTATGTCCGGAAGTTATATTTCTTCTCCTTATCCACCCTTGCAAAGGTTGCCTGAACCAATCAACCACAATCTACAATTTAACAATCGGGCATGGTTAAGTCAATGGGGAGGAATAACATGTCAATCCTGAAAATAGGACATTAAGATAGCTTCTTCTGTGGTATATGCATGAAGTATGTGTTTAATTTATATAAAATCTTTATTTTAATTTGTTAGCAAAATGTTTAATTGGTGCACTGAATCTGAAAATGCACGATTTAGGAAAAGTGACAGATCTGTTATAATTCAGATTCAAGCTGGTTTTATAAATCTGTTTTTCTAAATACCCATATATTTTATCACTTTTTAAATCATTCTCAAACTATATTAAACAAATACCTCATAAATATAGCACCTTGTACAATAATGTTTAAATAACATCTGTTTACCTGGATTACATTCAAGTCCATTTAGTGAATGAAATGTGTTGCACTGTGTGTAATATAATAGGTACACAATTGTTATTATA
>VKOC01032386.1:0-11387 GCA_009364415.1 Spea multiplicata | reverse complement strand
TATATATATATATATATATACATACATATATGCGTTATACCTATATATATATAATATCATTAGCACAGTGAATATATAATGGGACATGCCATATATATATAGGCATGAGCCAGTGTTAACGCTTCAGCTGGTCCATATTCCACAAGGTCCCCATAAACTATAACTGGCAAGAACAAAAATGCCAACAGTTGGGGTTCTAAAAAAGCAGAGAATTGCTATTTGTTTAAATTGTTCCACCAATTATTCTTTCTAATTTATCTGACAGTAAAACAAACAAAAGATAAATAAAGTGCAGTGCTCCGTTATAACTCTATATTAACTCTTTTAAAAGCAAAAATAGCAATTTATTAATAATAAAAGTTAAAAAACGATATGCTTGCAACAAGCAGAGTTCAATGCTTTGCCTGTGTAGTTTGTGCTACTTCCAGAAAACTACACGGGCAAAGCATGGAACTCTGTTTGCTTGTTGCAAGCATATCGTTTTTTAACTTTTATTATTAATTGCTATTTTTGCTTTTAAAATCCTCCTCTTCATTTTGACCTCCTGTATATCTTGAGCTGATGCTCATTGAGGAACAACAATATTGAGTGGACACCACAAGCTGCTGTTTTCCAGAAACAGATATCCTATTGGATCCTATGATATTCCTACACAGACGCCCTATAGTTTCAACAAGATATTCCTACACAGACGCCCTATAGTTTGAGCAAACTTGGTTGCTCAAAAGATTAAGACATAACCTGTGATTTGTGATCTGAATCTAAGTATACCTGTGTTGTGCTGCGGAATATGTACAGAGGAATCCACAATAAGATACAATGATATAGAAAGAAACAAGCAAAGCTACAATGGATCCATATCGACAAACAAAAGTGAGTGAGTCTGCAGGCTGGTGCGGTATGGTGCCATGAAATCAGTACAGAGTGAAAAATGATGAATCCGAATGAAAGCTTTTTTCAGTTTTTCTAAACAGAACAAACCGCAAACTAGATGCCCAAAGGGCTAACCAAATAATAAAAGAAAAAAAAAAACTTTGGAAATACAAAACGAAACATGTTAAGGCAACACGTGTTAAAACTTATGGCAAAATAAAGAAACCAAGTGAGGTGTAGAATCGTCATATTACCATGCAGTGTGAGGAGCCACTCAAATGACCCGGCGAGAGTTGGTCATTATACAATGCATGGCATAGTGGGAGATGGCGCGGGAGGAAAGTATGTAAAATACGAGAGCGTGGTCAACCCCTACAGTAGGACCACTCACGATGAGTGTAGGAGCCATTGAACATGCTGAGGTAAGTAAAAAGAGCAAATACAAAAGGTAATACAGATGGGGATGGGCTCTATGCGCTAATGCGGAACCCAAGGGGAACGGAAAAAGGAAAGCAAACATTTGAAGAACCAAGTTATGGAGAGAGACTTATATATATATATATGGTAACATTATATAAATATATGCAGGGCCAATATAAAGAGCTCTTCAGTGACCTGTTCATTAACAGAAATATACAAAGAACAAGAGGTCACCCTCTGAGACTGGAAGAGGGCAGGTTTCATAGAAGACAAAGGAAGGGATTTTTTACAGTAAAGACAATAAAGGTATGGAATTCACTTGCTAGGGAGGTGATGTTATCCAATATATTAGATACCTTCAATATTTTTTAGAAAGGCATGACATACAGGAATAGAAATAGAATAGCGTTAATATTTTAGAGCTTCTTGATCCAAGGAGAAATCTGATTGCCTCTTGGAGTCAAGAAGGAATTTTTTCCCATGATGGCAGAATTTGAAGAAGCTTAATTACCGTATTTTCCGGACTATAAGGCGCACATAAAATGCTGAGAATTTCTCAGAAATAGAAAGTGCGCCTTATAATCCGGTGCGCCTTATATATGAACCCGACAGTAAAGAGAGGGGTTCATACAGGATCCTTTACCTCTATCGTGGGCGGCAGGGGTCGGCGGCGGCATACCACAGCACACACCATGCTCCTCCCCCCCGTGCGCCTATGAATTTATTCTTCACTTGGGTTTTTACAGTATCCATAAATGGATTGAGCATTACAGCCACCGTAGTCAGGAGCCACACTGAGTGATACTTACAGCTCTGTGCGCAGGATCCTTGCAATATATCTGTGCTTTAGCGTTAACTATACCCACTACCCCAAAAAATGCCTCCTGTTAAGAGACATGCTTATGATGCAGGTTTAAAGCTTAAAGCTATAAGTTATGCAGTAGAGCATGGAAATAGGGCAGCTGCAAGAGAATTCAACATTAATGAATCCATGGTGCGTAAGTGGAGAAAACAAGAAGATGCCCTCCGCCAAGCAAAGAGGACCAAACTGAGTTTCCGAGGAAACAAAGCAAGGTGGCCACAGTTGGAGGACAAAATAGAACAGTGGGTTATGGAACAGAGAAACGCAGGTAGAAGCGTCTCCACTGTCTCTATTCGACTCAAAGCCACTGCTTTAGCACGTGACATGGAGATCAAGGACTTTCGAGGAGGTCCTTCATGGTGCTTTCGTTTCATGAAAAGGCGTCATCTCTCCATTCGCACCAGAACTACTGTGTGCCAGCAATTACCAAAGGATTATGAAGAGAAGCTGGCCATTTTCCGCACCTACTGCATAACCAAGATAAATGAAAAGAATATCCAGCCAGAACACATTATTAACATGGATGAGGTTCCCCTCACTTTCGATATCCCCGTAAACCGTACTGTTGAGAAAACAGGGACCAGTACGATATCTATACGTACCACAGGAAATGAGAAGTCATCTTTCACTGTAGTTCTCGCTTGTCAGGCTAATGGCCAGAAACTACCACCCATGGTAATTTTCAAGAGGAAGACTTTGCCTAAAGAAAATTTTCCTGCTGGTGTCATCATTAAGGCTAACCCAAAGGGCTGGATGGATGAGGAGAAGATGAGTGAGTGGCTGAAGGAGGTCTACGTCAAGAGACCGGGTGGCTTTTTTCACAAATCCCCATCCCTATTGGTCTGTGACTCGATGCGCGCCCACGTGACCGATACTGTCAAAGCCCAAGTGAAGAAAACTAATTCGGAGCTTGCTGTCATCCCTGGTGGATTAACCAAAGAGCTCCAGCCGCTAGATATCAGCATCAACAGGTCATTTAAAGTTAAATTGCGAGCTGCATGGGAGCATTGGATGACAGAAGGTGACCACACATTCACCAACACAGGGAGGCAACGCCGTGCGAGTTATGCCACTATGTGCCAGTGGATCGTGGATGCCTGGAAGAATGTATCAGTCTCCAGTGTCATCCGAGCTTTCAGGAAGGCTGGAATCACCACTGAAGAGCCTAGCAGCAGCAACGAGACCGACTCGGATAATAAAGAGGAGGACCCCATGCTTGATGCCGAACTCGCCCAACTGTTCAACTCCGACACTGAAGATGACGAATTTGATGGATTTCTGGTGGAGGAATGAACTGAAAAAGTACTGTAAACGTTTTGATTTGCAATTACAGCTGAACCAGTTGCAAGTTATTGTTAAAAAGTGTAATAAATTTTGACTTGCAGTCTGAGCAATGGTTTGTTTAACGGTAATGTGCTGCGCCTTATAATCCAGTGCGCCTTATATATGAAGCAAGATTGCTTATAAGGCGCTCATAGAAAGTGCGCCTTATAATCCGGTGCGCCTTATAGTCCGGAAAATACGGTAGGTTTTTTTGCCTTCTTTTGGATCAAGAATAGGAAGGTTACGTAGAAGGGTTGAACTTGATGGACTTAGGTCTTTTTTCAACCTTACGAACTATGTAACTATTATTATAGGACATGTTGAGAGGTTTCGACACAGACGTGAAGACATCTCACACGTGGGAGAGAGCTGACTCCATAGAAGTTGAAGAGTTCCTTTTTCAATAAATGTGTTGGAGACTCACTCTTCAGAAGAGGACTGTTGGGACACCATAGATGATAAAGAGTTTGTTATCCAACTATCCTCATTCTCAGTTTCAGGTCTGGAATGTGATGAATCAGTGTCTGGTGGAATAGAGCCTGGTGGTGTGATGTCTCCAGTTGGTCAGGCTTCAGCTTTCTCGCATTCATCAGGTCATTGGCTGAACTAAAGAAATTTGGAATTTGACGGGACAATCACGGATGAAGCTGCTAGTTCCATGAGCAGAAACAAGCAAAAAAAAACAAGTAACATTGTAAAAGCCAATAGTCCCCCTTGACTGCTCTCACCTAGCGGTGTCACTAACACATGTTGTTCTATCACCGTAATCACAAATATACAGGGATGTGATAAATGCACCTTTGTGGGGTAAAATAATTTGTTGCTAAATGCCTGCTTACTACCCCAGGCAGGGCCTTGTTTAGACCTATAACAATATTATTAACTGGGAAACTTACTTTTTCTTAATTTTAGTCACCATCTGATACGTGATACATAATAGAATGGTTGTTATCACATCCAGCAGGATGGCACACAAACAGACAACCATCAAACACCTCTCTGCATTTTCATCCCGTGATTCCTCCCCATCAGAACCTCTTCCACCTCCTCCTGCATCGATATGCAATAGACTCACTTAGGATGCACAGGAGCTCAGAGATAGAGCCGTCTCGTCCCATGTTCACAGCATGATCTGCTTCTCGCTGATTGTCACTTATTGTGAATGGGGCTACAATGACTGATTACATTTTCTAATAAAAGACACAAAGAGAACATTGTATTTTGTATGAATAATATTTAAGAAAATTGGAAAATAAAATAACTTTCTTTTTTGTAGGTGGGAGAGCACCGACTCCATTGAAGTCGAAGAGTCCTCTTTACTCAAATGTGTTGGACACACTCTTCGGAAGAAGACTTTTAGGACACCATAGATGATGAAGAGTCCATTATTAAACTATCCTCATTCTAAGTTTCAGGTCCGGAATGTGATGAATCAATGTCTGGCTGATGTTGGCATTTTGTTCCACACTGACTAAATTTTTGTGAATGGGACTATAGTGACATCATCTGCCTGATGTCACAGTAAGCAGCTTTGCTTGGAACAGACATCCTTTAGAATCATTAAAGTCATAGATTTCCATGGTAACTCCTTAGCTGCATTCCATGAGCATATAGGTTTTAACATTAAACCCTAAAACAAAGAGAACGTTGTACAATAGAAAGAGAACATATTTTTTATGAATAATATTTAAGAAAACAGGAAAATAACTTTCTTTAGTGAAGGTGGGAGAGAGATGACTCTTTTTCAATAAATGTGTTGGAGACCCACTCTTCAGAAGAAGACTTTTAGGACACCATAGATGATGAATCCGTTATCCCACTATCCTCAGTCTCAGGTCCAGAATGCAATGAATCTATATCTGGTAGAATGGAGACTGGTGGTGTGATGTCTCCAGTTGGTCTGGCTTCACCTTTTTCGCACTCATCAGGTCCTTGGCTGAAATAAAGAACTTTTCTAATTTAATGGGATGATCACAGAGGAAGCTACTAGTTTCATGAGCAGAAACAAGCAAAACTCCAATTAACATTGTAACAGCCAATAGTCCCCTGTGACTTCCTGCTCTTATCCAGCAGTGGCAATAAGACATGTTCTATCACCGTGATCACCAAATATACTACCAGGGTAAATTAATGGTTTAATTAGGTGTTTTGAAGAACAATCACGTTATTGAATTCCTTTTATTAGAAGCATACACACCCAGAACCTGCCGGCAGATTGCCTCAATTCGGCCCATCTAGTCTGCCTGGTTCTCCTGCTGTAAAGACTGAAACATTAATTAGTCCTTGGTCTCGTCTTAGATTCAGGAGCCATATGTCTATCCCATGCATGTTTAATTTATACAGACTGATGACATTTTCTAATAGTTATGGTCGGGAAAACGTAATGTAAGCCCCCAAATCTGAAATTATGAGGGTAGTAGAGACATCTTTGAAAAGTAGTCTACACTAACCAGACAATCCAAAAGACTTGTTTTTCCCCAAAAAAACCTTGCCAGTGCTGCAACTAGGGTGACCGGACCACATATCGGATTTGGGATTCAAATACAACTGTGTGTCGTGTACCTGTGTCTATGGGGAGAAATTGTATATTGTATGTCTAAGGTATATGTCATATTAAAATATGTAAAGGGATTAACTAAGTACAGGAGGGACATTTATTTCTAAAAATGAGAGATGTTAGAACAAGAGGTCATAATCTAACACTAGAGGGCCAGAGGCTTTGAAGGTGTTGTGGAAATCAAACGTTGTGCTGACCACCAGACTTCTTTGAATGCATAAAAGTTTATTCCGGATACAAGCAGCTGCAGGGAGATCTGCACAAAACCAGGCAAATCTAACAGCTTTACATTTTCACACACTATATATACATTGAAAACAAAAGAAATAAGTAAACTCCTACAAAAGGGCTGGCACACTTGTATTATTTCTGGGTTTACCATAAAAGGCAAAAGCCTAACCTACATATCATTAATATGTATGATATGGGTGGGGTTTCAGTTAATTAAAGCAGACATCCTGTGCCCTGAAGTTGACCCTGAGCCCACACTTATGGTCCAGTTTCTCACCAGCTGTAATTTAACCTATGCCCTCTACCATACATATCCTGTTCCTCAACAGAACAATACTACCTCCCAGTGTATCAGACTCTTATCACCAAATAGCAGAAACAGTTAACCTCTTCCTACCCACTCTTCACATCCTAAGATTCCACAGTCCCCCCTTTCATGCTTTAAAGCTTCCATGAAGCATGACTCTTAGGCATTCACCCATTGCGCTTAATCCATTTGTGGGCAGCCAAATCTTGTTCAGCGTCATAAACAGATAATATACGTGTAAATTCTTGGTATTGATGTTAGATTCTCCATTAGCACTAGGGGGACATTCATGAAGGGTCTTATCAATTAGAACAGGGTAATGGGCAATAGATGAGGTAGCAGAATTCCAACATTTAAGGAGTAAAAGCTTCAACACTGCTATGGAGGCAAATATGGTTGTGAGGAACAAAGCCCCTATAAGAAAAATGTTGATCCTAACACGCCAAACCAAACTACTTATTCCCCAATCCCCAGAAGAAATTTTCAGGGAACTTTGCATTTCGAGTACTTCTTTCCTCATCTCGCTAACCGCTTTTTTAGAGACGTCTGGAACATAAATGCAACATTCAGAGCCCACTAGTGAGCATAATAGCTAAAATGAAATGAAGAGCTATACGATTCTGTATGGCACCCAATCGTAGTGCTTGCATTTCTGCTGTAATACTTGTGAGAGCGTTTTCTGTTTAATTGCCCACCAGTTCTAACATGATGGTTAAAGCTCTGATTCTTCCCCAATTATCTTAGACCCTAGTGGAAGGAATTCTCAGCTACCCAAAATTTCTGAAAACGCGGGTTCGTCTTTATGGTGCCTTTTAGTTCTATGAACCCCAAATACAACTATTGCTCTTTCTTTAGTATGTCTTATTGTAGGGAATATGTAGGCCACATAACATGATCCTTGACAATTCTCAGGTAATCTAGGAAATGCATAATTTTCCCACACCTAATAAAACCCATTTAATGTCACAAATATATGCTTTACCTATAACCCAACATCTTCTTCCCATGCAATATTTACAAGATGTACAATGACAACTGATTCCTGCACTTACTTGTGACACTTACTAGTTCCTACAAAAATACCTCCCTCAATATTTGTACGTTCTAAACACAAACCCCCAATGGTCTGAACTACTGTTATTCTTCCTCATTTCTCTTTGAAGAATTATAACACTGAACATACTCAATTTATAACATCAGAAAGGGAGGAAAAAGAGTTTTAAGGGAGACCTGGGAGTAAAACGAGTCTTATTTCTAAATCCTACCATTTCATCAATACAATACTCAGTGCAATATAATGGGTCGGGTATAAAAAGGAACAACCCTGTCTGAACTATGAGGCATATGAATATAAACATAACACAGAGAATCTTGTACATTCTGAACATAACTATTGGTAAGAGTAATATAAGAGTTCTGTTCATAACACTGAAATAGAATAACAAAGGATAGAAAAAAAAACATTTGTAAAATTAGACTTTTTTTAAAAAAACTTCCTGCTTTCTCTGTGTTAAAATACATGTTAATTATGCGATATAAATCTAAATAAGCAACATAAAATAAAACAAAACAAGTATATGAAATATAAAATTACTAGGAGAATTTCAGTCTTTTAAATCTTTTGGGGGAGGAGCAAGCTTGCAATGGGAGATATGGATCCAAGAAACAAACAAATCTGTGTTGTACATAATACTTGATAGGCCCCTTTCCAGTGTGGTTCCTTTGGAAACTGTTAACAAGTCTCTAGATTGATATGGTGCACATTTTTCTTCATATATTGTTGGCTGTACAGCTTTGACCGGTAGATGTCGAGACTCCAATGCTTAAATTAGTGGCATATCCACATTTATAAATTGTCCTCTTGTATGATTTTGATAGCAAATAAGAACCTTTGGGCCCATCCACTGTCCATTTTCCTAATATAAGGCTCATATCCCAATCAGCCCACGGTCCCGTCCTAGACTCAAGAGCCACATGCCCATGTCCTGTATTTTACATTTCCTCACTGTACCAGCATTTACCACTTCCACTGGTAGGCGGCTCCATATATCTACCACATAACTCCGTAAAGAAAAAACCTCTTTACATTATATGTAAATACACATTGCATTGACATACTTATTACATAGAATAAAAGTACAAATATACTTAGAGAATACAAGCACAAGATTTTTTGTAATTATTTTCATTTAAGTGTGAAAAAGAAAGTAGTTAGACATTTTAATTCCATGGGATAGAATCTAGAAAGATGTGATCCTGTGTCTGTGGATTTAGAAGCCACAAAGATTTCCTTATAAATTCATAACCTAAATGAATCCCCTAGTTACTAGTCAAGTCATGACTATGTGAACATTCTTGTTACAAAGTACCCAGTCACCAGGCGTTCAACTTTCTTTCTGATCTGAGTTCTGGTGGCTTGAGAACCCTGTTGAGATATAACTCAAATCATAATGGTTAGTTTATCAATATTCTAATACAATCTGACATTGTACATATATAAATATTCTTGAGATATGGATGTCATTGTATCCTAAACTGGTATTTCCTAATGAACACAATTATAATCTCACATAAATTTAATACTAAAAAATATTCCTGATAGAAATACAGTTAGGGAACTATTCCAATGAAGGGATATGGGTGTGTTCTATTATATATTTTCCAAGTTCAATCTGCTTAATCCATTTTACACGCATTATAACAATATCCATGTTCCTATCCAACATTCATTCACAGTTCATTCGTATCACACACACACTGGTAAAGCAGATTGGAGTAGAAACTTTTACGATAGCAGTTATCTGTTAGCAGTTATGCGCATTGTATTCACTAATGTTAGTACTACCATACAACTTTGCTTACTGCAAACTCTTAAGTAGAATTTCTTTATTTTTTTTCTAACAATTTTTTTTTATAGTTTACCTCACAGTTTTCCCAGCTGGCCAGGCTGAGGCAACTGTCAGGCATCCTGTACATACTTAAAAACATTACTCCAGGGAATTTTTCAAAACGTAATCCCCAAAATACAAAAAGAAAAACTAATATGAAGTCAGAAATATATTATTTTGCCTATTTTGCTTAAATATGCATTTCTTGTACATCACTTTAATAATAATCAAATAATTAGGCTGTTATTTGCTAGTATAATTGTGCATGGGCTTTATGGTGGAGCAAAGCTACAGTCTCTTTCAATGTTCCTTTATGCACAGAATAGGCAAGTTTGACTCTTACATAAACCACATTTACAATAACTACAAATTTCTTATCCGCTTCCTAGAATGTTCAAATTATTATCTGACAACAATTCTAGAACAATCAAACAATTCTATTTCTTTACCCAATGATAACATCATACCAGTTACAAATCATTCATAGAATCACCACCAATAGCGGCCCATCCCATTACATCCTTTTACTTTCATGACACTACAACTCACAAATACTCGTAATAGTTTTGTGCACATCTTAGAAAGGAAAATATATACATACATACATACACTCTTTACTTCTATTGCATTCTTATTCACACACATACAAGGGTGACGTCATTTCTTCAGTTTTCTGCGCCTTTATTTTTAGATAGGCATGCCAGTACTTCTAAACACATTTATTTAATCAATTTTTTTTAGACTTTTGCATTATGTGCCAATTTCATATTACATTTAATCAAAGGTACCTTCTTAGGGGATTGCAGTTTTATCTTTAACCCAATTTTCTCCAATAAATAATTTTATATACCTCACGTGAATTCCTGGTAATTAAATACCAAACCGGGGTTCCCTTTTCCTGGGACCACCACTTCCTTGGAACTAATTTTGCACAATCATACACCAAGAACTTATTTTTCCTGGACCAGATACAATTAGACACAATTATCTACTTGCGCTTGCTCTGAGTCCACTACATCAACGTCACCACGGCCAGTCTCCTCCCTTAAAGGTATTTATATTAATACCCGGGACCTTCTATCAAATATAACCTGACCGTCCTTCAACCGTCCTCAGGGGTCTCATATGTACCACTTCATTCAGCCCTCAATTTAACACGCAACTGGGTTTTCCTCAGACCACCCTTGCAATCAAGATACCCTGGTCAACACCCGAAAGGCTAGCAGGGGTCTTGGGGCGGCTGCAGTCTGATTATTACCCAGTCCAGACCCACCTGGGTCTCAGTCACACAGCACTCACACATGTTCCAATATCCCTGACCTAGGTCACCTTATACAACCTTAATATCAACGTTTATACATTCAAAGTAAAAAGATCCCGTCACCAGGAATATCTTACCTTCCATGGGAACAATGCCACTCACAGGAGACACAAACAATAGACATTTCAAAAGGTGTCTTACCTCTTAATAGCGCACTGGGTTTGTGTGTCCTGGAGAGAGTCCCAAGGAAGGGTTCGATCAGGTTTCCTGGATGTTGGGATCCTGCCGACTACGCCAAAAACTGTTGTGGAAATCAAACGTTGTGCTGACCACCAGACTTCTTTGAATGCATAAAAGTTTATTCCGGATACAAGCAGCTGCAGGGAGATCTGCACAAAAGTAGGCAAATCTAACAGCTTTACATTTTCACACACTATATATACATTGAAAACAAAAGAAATAAGTAAACTCCTACAAAAGGGCTGGCACACTTGTATTATTTCTGGGTTTACCATAAAAGGCAAAAGCCTAACCTACATATCATTAATATGTATGATATGGGTGGGGTTTCAGTTAATTAAAGCAGACATCCTGTGCCCTGAAGTTGACCCTGAGCCCACACTTATGGTCCAGTTTCTCACCAGCTGTAATTTAACCTATGCCCT
>VKOC01032384.1:0-11270 GCA_009364415.1 Spea multiplicata | reverse complement strand
ACACAAAAATATCATTGATATGATTACATCAGCTGTGTGCAGCTGACAGAAATGGATACAGCCCAGCATTGTAGCCCACTGCGCATTTGTAATCCAGGTCTGCTAAACTGTCTGCTTGTTGGTTCTTTTTTTTAAAACTCTTTATTGTCTGTGCATTTTTATAAGTCCTTCACATACAAAGACCAATTAATATTATTTTACAATAAAGGAAAACATATTTGATCCCCTGTTGATTTTGTACATTTGCCCACTGACAAAGACATGATCAGTCTATAATTATAATGGTAGGTTTATCTGAACAGTGAGAGACAGAATAACAACAAAAAAAGAGAATAGCGCATTTCAAATAAGGTATAAAGTGATTTGCATTGTACTCAGTGAAAAAGGTATTTGACCCCTTTGCAAAACATGACTTAGTAGTTGGTGGCAAAACCCTTCTTGGCAATCGCAGACATTTCAGACGTTTCTAGTAGTTGGCCACCAGGTTTGCACACATCTCAAGAGGGATTTCGTCCCACTCCTCTTTGCAGATCTTCTCCAAGTCATTAAGGTTTCAAGGCTGATGCTTGGCAACTCGAACCTTCAGCTCTCTCCAGAGATTTTCTATGGGATTAAGGTCTGGAGACTGGCTAGGCTACTCCAGGACCTTAATGAGCTTCTTGAGCCACTCCTTTGTTGCCTTGGCCGTGTCATGCTGGAATACCTATCCACAACCCATTTTCAATGCCCTGGCTGAGGGAAGGAGGTTCTCACTCAAGATTTGACGGTGCATGGCCTCATCCATTGTCCCTTTGATGGGGTGAAGTTGTCCTCTGTCCTCTTAGCAGAAAAACACCCCCAAAGCATAATGTTTCCACCGCCATGTTTGTTAACTGTATAAAAGACACCTGGGAGCCAGACAATATGGGATCAATTACTTATTTCACTAAAATGCAAATCAATTTATAACTTATTTGAAATACGTTGCTCTGGATTTTTTTGTTGTTATTCCGTCTTTCACTGTTCAAATAAACCTACCATTAAAATTATAGACTGATGATATCTTTGCCAGTGGGCAAACGTACAAAATCAGCAGGGGATCAAATAATTTTTTCCTTCACTGTATTTAATATTTACACAGTGCTTCTTAAAAGGTATGACAAAACTGGAATTGACAGACTATGACAAACAAATGCCTTAGGTAAAGAGGGCACTGCTCGTAATTTTAGATTATTATAAGAAATAGAAAGATAAGGAGCACCTATATTTCTATAATACTGTTTCTGACAGGCATAAGAATAACCCGGACAGTAAAATAATGGCACCTCGAATAAACATTTGTTAGCATTCTTTGCCAAGTGTTTTTGGGAATGACTAGGGTGGAGTTTTTATCTGTGTTCTGATAGCTCCTGGGCACCCTACTGCTGAATTCAAAAATCTCATCTCCCTAATTTCCCTCATGATTGCGTAGTTGATTAAAGACTCAGTCGCGTGGAGCAATAAAGCAATGTTCAGCACTCACGCTGTGTAAAATTGCAGAGACTTTTACATTATAATGAAATTGATTAAATACCCCCCACCCCCCACAGCACAAAGGATCTAGTGAGGCATTGTCTATACACACTGATTGTCTGTATGAAGAGAAGATGCTGCAAAGGAAAGCACTGGACCGAGACTTGGCTTTTTGATACTTCAGGCAGCCAGTATGACAAAGCTTTTCAGCCAGTGAGTGCAGCAAATGTGTATTCAAATAAATACATTTATAAAGCTGCCTGTATTCAACTATGGACTATGTATTTTTCTAAACGGAAATCCATGCTGATTTTAACTGTGTAGAATGAGTACACATACCTCCCTACATTTCAAATGTCCAAATCTGGATATGTGTGTTGGGGGTCTGGCTAGAGGTGGGGAGAGGACCTGCCCACCATACCAGAAGAGCCATCTTGTGGCATTCAGCTTCAATAGTCAAAAGGGGGCCACACGAGAGCTGCAGTTGATGTTTGTACTGCAACAACACATACCTCCTTTAATTTTCAGCTCCAGGGACTCTGGTGAGGCTGCATGTGGCAGCGGGACAGTGCTGAAAATCATGACTGTCCTGGGGAAAGTGGAACACTTAAGAGCTGTGATATCACACTCGTGGTTTCATGTACATTATTATGAATAAATCATATATACTTAAAGATGTTTGAAATAATATGCCTGACCCAAAGAGCATCCTATATTGGCGGATGTGTAATAAGTACAAAAGTGTAACAAATGGAGCTTGTTTAGTAGACTGGGCTCAGATAACAATGTCTAAAAACATCATATTATGCAAAAAAAAACCCTGAACTAAATATTTGGGGCTTTTAGATCTTTGCTAGTATTTTGTGTGAATAGTTCCCTGAGCTCAGTCTTTGTTTGCCTATTTAGGCCTAATTTGGGGTGCCTATAAGGTATATGGGGGTCAGTGCTGGTTCCGCATATGTAATTCGACATGCAGGATGGCAATTAGGGGTACTGTTAATGACCTTGTCTTTCCTGTTGTCCTTTCAGGGAGCAGCCTCTGGAAGCAGCAGGCGTTTCAAGGGCAACCATAGAGCATAATTTGTCTTCAAGTTCTGGGTTGGAAAGTTGTAAATAATAAGTGTGTGGTTAGGAAGATAGTCAAGGGTTGGAAAAAGGGCAGGCTCCCTGATATGTGGCACCCTGTGTGCGTGTCTCTGCTACAAGGTGTGATAGATAGCACTCTGGGTGTGTGTTGCTCCGCATATGAGTCACTATTATTTCAAGTGGCATTCTTTGGCATCTTACACACAGGTCTCTGGTCTCTCCCAGTTAGATTTGCCCTGGGGAGCTTGAGTTGTTCTTGAGTTGTTTTATATGATACAGGTGACTGCACTTGTCCAGTAGTAAGACTTTAGTATAAGGGCCGTCTGCTGATTTACCAGTACAGTTCCCTTTTGATTTCAATTGTGTTTCACAAGTACTTGGCTTGTTGCAGGTTGGATTAGAAGTAGTTTTCTTTGCATTCCTTTCGCATAAGTTCTAGACATTTTCAGTTATACATGCACCCGCATTTGTTGTGTTAACAGTGCCTTGTCGCTCCTCAGGCCCGCCACCTAAGCTGGTGTGGATCTTGGGTCTTTTATTTATCTACTGGGCTTCAAGAAAGTATTGGAGGAACCTTGGCTTCCTGTGGGATCAAGTGCGTATCCAATGGCGCAGCTTGTGGGGTTTACGGTGAGAGCAGGTATTTGCCTCGTTCCATTGTTTTGGTTGTTCTCGCTGGAGGTAACAACTTAGGCAAAATGCATACAGTGAACCTTATTAATTTAGTCAAGTTGGATCTGGCTAAGTTACTTTGGTGTGGTCAGTAGGACCTATTCCCTCTTTAGATGTTGGCCTACGCAGTCAAAGCCATTGAAGATTGCATTCTTTAATGTAATGCATACTGTAGTGGACTTTGAGAGGTCATAACACTATAATGCTTGTAGTGACTCATGGTTTGCTTACAACCATGTTTGGCTACCTTGTTAATAATTCCAGGGGGGGCGTGGCTAGCACTCGATGGAACTACACGTGTAGCTGCTGAGCTCCGAGGCTTTCTTTCTTTTAAACGCCTAAAAGGGTGCCGATTTCCAGCATGGGCAAGCACTCGAGGACCGCGACTACTCCTAAACCCACTGGGACTAAGGAGAAACACTCTGCCACCTCGGTCCGGTCGTTTTTCAACACTTTCACGGAGGCAGACAATCGGGGCCTACGTGACAAGATGGCGGCGTCGCCGCCGCCGAGTCCGCAAAGTGCTCGCTCCAGATCACCCTCAGTGGCCGACTCAGATGCCCTATTGCCCTCGCAAGTACATACCTCTTGGCAGGCTGCGATGAAAGATCTGCCTACTAAAGCGGAGATGTCTGATTTGTTCCGCTCGGCACTCTCGGGTGTCCGCGAAGACTTGCATGACATAAAAGAAAACCTTTCCCAACTTGGCGATCGCGTGGTCGCTTTGGAGGACGAGCGGGAAAAAGTCCACGCTACACTGGATGAGATCTCGGCGACGGTCTCCCATCAACATGACACAATTACGAGGATGATGCGGCAGATGGAAGACCTTGATAACAGGGGCCGGAGGTCTAACCTTCGTATCAGGGGCCTCCCGGAGTCTGTTCTTCCTGCGGACGTAATGTCCACTCTCACTTCTATCTTCAATAAGCTTCTGGGCAGACCGGAGGACTCTCCAATTATGCTTGACCGCGCTCATAGGGCGCTCCGGCCCAGAGGTCCTGACGCGCAACCGCCGTGAGACATAATCTGTTGCCTTCATGAGTATCGTACTAAGGAGCTGATCCTCCAAAAATGCAGATCGAAGACACCTATCAAATATGAGGGCCATGACATCTCTATTTTCCAGGATTTATCGCCCATCACACTACAGACGAGGCGGATGTTGCGCCCACTTACCTCCGTACTTCGCGAGGCTTCCATTCCTTATCAGTGGGGATTTCCATTTGCCCTGATAGCCCGTAAGGGTACGCAGGCGGTGGTCCTACGACATCCTGCGGATTTACCTGGCTTCCTGGGATCGCTGGACCTCCCTCCTCTGGACCTGCCGGAGTGGTCATCTTCGCTGAGTGGACCGTCCATCTCGCCGCTGCCGAAAACCGGCTGGTCGTCTCTGCCGCAGCGCCGCCAACGTCGCAGAAGACTCTCCCAGATGGATCCGGGAAAGGACTGACCGCTGCCGCCTGGGCTGGCTGATACTTTTGCTTCCCTGTGACGGACGGTTAGACTCGCGGACGCTCCTCCGTGGGGACTGTTGGTATTCGCTGCTGTACTTTTCGACGCTTTTTCGTTTTGCTTTGACTGTTGGTTTTCTTCCTTTTTCTTTTTGTTCTCTGATCTATGGGCTTGTGCCCTATCATGCACCTACTCCGTGCCTTCTGGTTACTTACCTTGGCCCATGTTGGCTTCAACACGCCTCCGTGTATTCATTGGGGGTTCCGTCGACCCTGTAGCTAATCACCCTTCTTTCGTTTTTTGTTTTCCGCTCGAAAGCCTCTCTCGGGGCGCACGTCTTTTTGTTTTTTTTCTTTTTAGTTTACTGATATCTGATGATGCCGCAAGTTTTGTGGTTTGGTAGTCTCCCCCCAGAGCCTGCCACGCAGGGCTCCTATGGACCCTGCTGTGTGGTCTATGTCCATTTTGTTGGTCATGTTGCTCATTGGTCGATGCTACGGCATCCAGCTCTTATTATCTTAATGAGAGATTGTTTTTGGTTATTTCCTGTTGTTTTGTTTTTTGCTCCAATACTATTGCTCCTACTGCTCTTTATTTTTGTTTATCTTGTGCTGATATTGCCCTTCCACGGTCCTGCCAGGCTCAATCCATATGGCGCTTGATCCTATTACATTGATTTCCCTCAATATTAGGGGCCTTAACAAACCCGAACAGAGGTCCAAATTATTTACTGAACTCCGTCGCACTAAATCCAGAATAGCTTTTATTCAAGAAACCCATTTCAAGGTCGCTAAAGAACCCAAATTGACTAACAATCACTTCACCGCCGCATTTACATCTAGTAGCCCGGATTCTAAATCCAAAGGGGTGGCTATCCTCCTGCACAAACGCTTACCCTTTCGCTTGTTGGATCGCTGGCAGGATTCTGAAGGCAGGTGTATTTTTATTAAGGGGTTTTTGGGTGCTCATAAGGTTACCTTCGCAAACATTTATGCCCCGAATTGTCGCCAATCTAAATTTCTGGTTCTGGTCTTGAAGAAATTGATGGACTTCCAGGAGGGTTTGACGGTTTTAGGGGGCGACTTCAACATGACTTTTCTCCCGCTACTTGACAATTCCTCAGGTACTTCATCTATCCCCCATACTCAGATTAATCGGGTCAAGCGGCTGTTGCATATGGCGCAGCTTATTGACGCTTGGCGGACACAGCACCCTACTACTAGGGACTACACGTATTATTCTGCCCTACATGACCGTTATACCCGTATTGACTCCTTTTTCCTCTCCCATCACCACCTTCCCACCCTTCACACTACGTCTATTGGCCCTCGTGTGCTCAGCGATCATGCCCCGGTCTTTATGACCATTAAACTGGCTTCGTTCCCTGTCCGGCCCTGGTTGTGGCGCCTGAACGAAAATATTCTTTCTGACCCGGCGCTTACCTCAGAGGTGGCTGACCATTTACGCCTTTATTTCTCAGAAAACTCTACCCCTGAGATGCCCTTGCCCACCATCTGGGAAGCCCATAAGGCAGTGGTGCGTGGGAAGTTTATTCAACTTGGCTCTCGGCTTAAGCGGAACGCGTTAGCTGCCACTCTTGACTTAATTAGAAAAATAGCGGAGCTGGAAACACTGCATAAATCCCTTCGTGACCCTGCTCTTCTGACCCAGCTTGATTCTCTGCGGGCCCAACTGGCTTCTCTTACGAATCGTCGCCTTAAGCGGCAGTTTCTTTTGACTAAGCGGCATTTCTACGAATACGGGGATAAGCCCGGCAAGCTGTTGGCTCGGGCACTTAGAGCGCAGACTGCTAAACATTTTATAGCTCGGGTTCGCACGTCCGCCGGTAATCATGTTTCTTCCACGCCTGAGATCGCGGAATGCTTTCGCAAATTTTACCAGGATCTCTACAATTTGCCTTCCGTCCGAGACTCCTGTCCTGACTTTCAGACGGTCCTTGATAGTTATTTAGATAAGCACTTACCGTGCCCCTTACGTCCGGAGGACTCAGATCTTCTCAACTCTCCTATTACACTGGAAGAGGTTAGGGCGGCTATTAAGTCTACCAAGCAGGGTAGATGCCCGGGACCGGATGGCTTGCCGATTTCTTATTATAAAAAATTTCTCCCTATCCTAGGTCCGCATTTGGTAACTACATTTAACTCCCTTACTTCGGGCTCCCACTTTGATCCTCAGTCTACCACGGCGCATATTTCTCTGATTCTGAAGCCAAACAAACCCGCTGACGCCTGTGGAAGCTATCGCCCCATTTCCTTACTTAACTCGGATGTTAAACTGTTGGCGAAAATTTTGGCAATGAGGTTGTCGCCCTACGTGCCCCACTTTATTCATAGGGATCAGGTGGGCTTCGTCCCCGGGAGGGAGGCCAGGGATAACACCACTAAGGTCATTGACCTTATTAGTTTCGCTAACCGTCATAGGCTTCCTCTTACCCTGGCTTCGCTCGACGCGGAGAAGGCTTTCGACAGGGTGGCCTGGCCTTACCTCTTTCGTGTCCTGGAACGTCTGGGACTTGGCCGGCACTTTCTCGGCTGGGTTAGGGCCCTGTATCATCACCCTACGGCGTTGATTAAGGTTAACGGGCTTGTGTCACGCCGGGTCACTCTGTCGAATGGCACTAAGCAGGGCTGCCCACTCTCGCCGCTGCTCTTTGTGCTGGGGATGGAGCCCTTGGCAAACGCTATCCGGGCAAACGCTTCCATCTCGGACGTTTCTGTGGCTGGGGTTCAACATAAACTGGCGGTTTACGCAGATGATATGCTGTGTATCATACTGACCCTATGACTTCCCTCTCCCATTTACTACAGGAGTTGCGAGCCTTTGGTTCGCTCTCCAATTATAAAATCAATCTCACTAAATCTGAGATGCTGTGTTGCAACGTCCAGGCGGACTTGCTGGCGGATTTGACACGTCAATTGCCGTTCAGGGTGTGTGCTCATGCCCTTACATATTTGGGTTTGCAGATTCCTGGGGACCTCTCCCTCCTTTTCTCGCTGAACTTTACCCCTTTACTTACCTCGGCTTCATCCGACCTGCGGAGATGGGACTACGCACACGTCTCTTGGTTCGGTAGGGTTGCCGTTGTTAAAATGAATATTCTCCCCAGATTTCTATACCTCTTCCAGACCCTGCCTATTTTCCTCCCTCGTTCGTTTTTTAAGGCCTGTCACCGGATTTTTCGCTCTTATGTTTGGCGCTCTCGGTCCCCTAGACTCTCCCATGCCCATTTAATTAGACCTAAGCTCAAAGGGGGGTTGGGGCTGCCAGATTTGGAGAAGTATTGGCAAGCGGCCCATCTCCGCAGGATTGTGGAATGGTCTCTCACGGTTCCTAAGCAATGGCTGGAGATTGAGGAGTCGCTGGCGGGTATCTCTCTTTCATGCCTGCCTTGGCTACGGGATCCCAAAAAGCATTTGGTGGTTGGGGTGTCGCTTACTGTCGGCGCTACTCTGAGAGTGTTTGCCAGGATTTTGAAGGAGGGCGGTTTGTCCTCCAATCCTGGTCCTCTCTATCCTATTGTCCCTAACCCTGATTTTCCTCTCAGTATGTCTGTCCACCGGTCCCCGTTACAGCCTTCCCTCCCGTGGCGTGTTTTACGGTTTCACACTGCATATATGGGTGGCAGGTTTATATCCGCTGAGAATTTTTATGGTAAACAATCCCTATCTCCGGCCGAACTCCTGTTTTATATTCAGGCCCGCCACTTCGTATGGTCTATCCCCAAGCCCCCCCTTTTGTCCCGGCCGTTGTCTGCCTTCGAGGCACTTTGCACCTCCTCAAAGAAGCCCCGCACCTGCTTTCTGTGCTTTATGCCTTGCTGTTGGACATGGCCTCCGGATCGAAACCCTATTTTTTGAGCCTGTGGGAGGGGGACCTTTCGGTTGCGCCGTCCCCCCAGGACTGGGAGGGGGTTTTTTTTGCCACTCATCGGGGCTCCATGTCCAGCAGAATACAGGAGTGTTCATATAAGCTTTTGACGAGGTGGTATCGGACACCCGTGGACCTTCACAGGTTCTTCCCCTCAGTCTCTGATATTTGTTGGAGGTGCGGTTCTGACAGGGGGACGTTGTACCACATATGGTGGCTGTGCCCAGCGATTCAACCCTTCTGGCAGGTGGTGTTGCGGGTAGTGGAGCGGGTGGGAGGTGTGGATCTGTTGGCTAAGCCGGAAGCAGCCCTGTTGCACCTTACCTCGCTTTCACCGCAATCTTATAAGCGTACACTCACCGTACATCTCCTTAATGCGGCCAAGGATGTGATACCTGTGTTTTGGCGTACCCCCACCCCTCCTTCGATTGCATTGTGGCTCCGGAGGGTGCAGTTTCTTGAACACATGGAGGACTTGGTGTGGTCATCCAGGGGTAAGGGTTACCAGCATGCCAGGCGTTGGTTTTGGTGGCATGAATTTGTGGCCTCCGCGGACTTTAGGGTCATTCTGGGTCAGTGCCCTCCCCCCAGTTCTCCTCCCTAGTGTCTGTCCCCTTCCATTCCCGTGGTGACAGGTAGGGCTGGTTGACGTTTTGGGGTCCCTAGTCGGCTCTATGTTGTTTTTGCCGTCCTAATGTGCTATGATTGTGTCACCTCCTCGCTTTCGGCGCATATACTTACCCGGAGCAACTGTTTGCGGAGCTGTTTGGTTTGGTTTGGTTTTTTATTTTCTTTGGCTCCGTTTATTTGATGTCATCAACTCATGTTGCCACCTTCTCTTATGCCTTGTCTTACGCACCGCTCTACCTCAGGTTGCTGAGCTGGATGTGCCAGGTGGCACTCCTGCTTTTCTCTATTCCGACTCGGAGAACACCTGTTGCGGTCTAGACTGTATCGTTTGCACCACTTTAATGTTTCTACTGTGAACATTTGTACCTTTGCGTGGTGCGCTGTTTACTGTCGTTTATTGTATATGCTTGTGGATCGTGCATGTTCTCTGTATTGTGCGCTGTTTAATAAACGGAGAATGATAAAAAAAAAAAATAATAATTCCACAGTGCTCAGCTGTGCCTTCTTACATACTTATACGATGCATACTTTAAAGGTGTTGCTAATAGGTAAACAACCCTGCATCCTATATATATTACAAAAATGTGTGGTCTTCTTTGTGATCTTTCTGGTTTGTGGTAACTCTCCATCATTGGAAATTGTTTTAGCCTATGCAGCAGTTAGAATTCATAGACATCAAGGGTGAAATAACGATTGTTGTGACTTAATCTCCTTTTGGATGTGCATAGTGTGAAATATACATATTTGTTAATGCATATGATATCTGAGTGGTTCCTTCTGTGTGGTCCCCGTTGCTAATGCAAAATGCTCCTTTCCACTACCTTTTAGCTATGTTTCATACAGAAGATGTGTTTGACCCAAATACATCTCCTGTCAGGTGATGTACTTATCACCAGTCAGCTCCAGCTCTGGCTTGGCAAAGGATACGGAGGGTCTAATGCATGCACAGGCAGCGCTCCCGTTGATTTCAAAGGGAGCACTATCCTGCAACTGATTTGCTACCTTAAGCAGAAAGTCAGTGGTTTGAAACAATGGACCATGCTGGAGGGGTTCCGCTGCAGCTCTGGAGCTGCAGCTTTTTTATACGGTTAATATTTATTATATACAAATTAGTTAACTTATTTTAAAGACATTAAATATGTTAAAGAATGTCTTCTTCTTTGGAGTTGCTGCCTGGGATGTTAGTCCCTTTAAGAAAAATAAAATATTGGTAATGCCTTTCAAGGCAGCCGTATATTTTACTGATCAAACAGAGGTTTAGCAATGCACATCTTGGATCCTTCTTAGATTCTTGTTTGTTTGGCATTTTACCTACAAAAGAAAGGAAACATTTTAGGATATAATGGAGCTGTTGACTTGTATAAACTGACCCAGAGGAAGGTTGATTCAAATGATCCAGCACATGTGGAGACTTTGTTCACTTTTCCTTTAAATATTACAGAGAAAGTAGTTTAGTGTAATCAAAGCATCTAGCTTGGCCCTCCCTTGTATTTTCTAACTCCTATGCTTTCTGTTGAATCTCAGGGAAATCTGCAGTCACACAGAGCTTTCAATGAAAAAAAAAGCGTGCACATGTAAATTATTCACTCCAAAGGGGAGCTAAGAAAAAGCTTTTTGAAATGAAAGCCTCTTTATTTACTGAATGTCAAACAGCTTTGGTCTGCTACAACGCTGTGTGATTGAAATCAACAAAACAAAAGAGGAATTTCTGGTTTGCAAAAAAAAAAGAGACAGCTTGTCTCTGTCACCCTAAATGTACCCTACCTTCTTTGTGTTTAGGTAATTTAAACAGTGTTATGCTGACAGATGCTGATGCAGATGTTACAGAAGAATCCATGTAAAATTCCCATACTATGATCATTGGGGCCTTTTTTCTACAGACTAGATCTAGCATATTTTAGTGTCTATATATACACGTATATCTCAAGCTTATGTTAAGAAATTAATAGCAATGAAGACATAGGTAATTTGAGGATGGGTGTCAGCTTTCCTTTAAATATGTAGCCAGTTGACCAAGCACCCACAATTTGCATATCACAAACAAGATG
>VKOC01032375.1:0-16592 GCA_009364415.1 Spea multiplicata | reverse complement strand
GCAGATAGGCCCTCTTGCGGGGCACACGGCAGATAAGCCCTCTTGCGGGGCACACGGCAGATAAGCCCTCTTGCGGGGCACACGGCACGGTAGGTACTGGAACAAGCAAGGCAGGTACTGGAACAAGCAAGGCAGGTACTGGAACAAGCAAGGCAGGTACTGGAACAAGACAGGTCCAAACAGGTTGTCCACTGACGTTAATGTCAAGGCCCAGACTGCAGGGCTGGGCAGGCTTATAAAGGCTGTGATAATCAGGTAAGCAACTGCAGCTGGACCTGATGATTGGTTTGAGTGGAAAGGGCGGCCACTAGTGGCTGGAAACAGGAATGAACAACGTAAAATAGAAATGAGTCCAGCCAGCGCATGGGGAAACGTGACAGTTTGTTAGTTGATTGTAAGTTAATCGTTCCAGCAGTTTGGAAGCTAGCAGGAGAAGTGAAACTGGACGGTAGTTTGATGGGGATGTGGGATCAAGGGAAGGATTCTTTAGGATGGGGCAGATGATGGCATGTTTGAATGAGGATAGGAATACACCAGAGGAAAGGAGAGATGAAAGATGTGGGTTAGGGTTGGGGTAAGGGCACTAGAGGGGACAGGTGGTGAGATGGGAGGACAGCAGGACCTTGGAAACCTCAAAGGGTGTAAGTGGGCTGAAATAGGTCAGGATGGATTGGGGTGAGGAGGGAGGTTGAGGTACCAAATGACACTATGGCGGAGGATGTTGTCCCTGATGGTGTCAATTTTGTTTTTGAAGTAGGTGGCTAGCTCTTGGACAGAGAAGTTGGAGGGCAAGGGAGGTGCTGTGGGCCTGAGAAGTGGAGTGTTAAAAGTGGAGAATAGACGTTTTGGGTTATGGGAAAAAAGAGGTGATTAATGAAATTAAATGTTTGTTTAGAGAGATGGAGGGCCGATGTATAGGAACAGAGCATGAATTTGTAGTGAATTTAGGTGAACGAGACTTCCTCCACAGGAGCTCAGCGGTACGTGAGGCGCGTCTGTGTGGAATGCCATGGCTGACGTGGACAGCGTGGGGGATTGTGTACAGTTACAGGGACAACCATATCTAGGGCTGAGGCTAGTGTATAGTTATACTCAGTTGTAGCTGTGTCAAGACAGGAGGAGGAGGATTCATGGTTCCATCAATTATGGGAAGCCACCCAGGTCCTAAAACAGTCACGGACCATCACCGTATCCCCACCATGTTTGACTGTTAGCATGATGCTTTTATTATGAAATGTTGTGTTAGCTTTAAGGCAGATGTAACGGGACCCAAGTCTTCCATGAAGTTCCACTTTTGACTCATCGGTCCACAGAATATTATCCCAAATATTTTGAGAGTCAGCAAGATGTTTTTATGGCAGATGTGAGACTACTTTTGTTACTGTGTGTTACTTTTGGTCAGCAGTTGTTTGCCATTTTGCATGGAATCCTGAACACTGACATTAACTGAGGCAAGTGAGGCTGGCAGTTATTAACATGTTAGCCTGTGTGCTTTTGTGACCTACTGGATGAGTCATCTATGTGCTCTTGTAGGAAGTTTAGTGGGTCCGCCAATCCTTGGAAGGTTCAACACTGTTCCAAATGCTCTCCATCTGTAGATAACGGCTGTCACCATGGTTAGCTAGAGTCCCAGAGCTTTAAAAATGTAACCCTTTACAGCAAGTATGTATTTGGTGGTAAAGTTTGTGTATGTGTCTGTATGTTGTTAAAGTGTGTATCCGCATATGGTGTTAGAATGTGCATGTTTGTGTGTTAGTTTGTAGTGTTAGCATGCATGTGTGAGTTAGTATTTGATGCCAACCTGTGTATGTTATGAGTTTTTGTCAGAGCATGGTGTTAGTGGGTCAGGGTAGCAATAGGATTAGTGGTGTGAGGGGGAGGATGAAGTGTGTGTCTGGTATTATGTACATGGGCTTAGGTTACTGGGGGGCTAAAATAAATACTGCACCCACACACCACTTTTCCTATGCTCATCAGTGCATGCTGGCTTTGGCTGACATGGGAGAGTCCGCACTTTGAATAGACAGACTTATCTCCCACTTATTTAAAATCGTCAGGATGTATTAGACATGTGCAAATGGACCAAAACATTGTTCCTTTTGTGGTCCATTAGTTTTCCGACAACAAACTTTGTTTCTGGCCTACTTGCTTTAGAATAAATTCAGAGGGCTTTTTACATCCGGAAACAAAATTCCAGATTGTCCTTTTGTGCAAAGAAAGAAGGCAGAAGAAAGAAAACAGAACAAGAAGAGTCAAGAGAAGTAGTGTAGCTGTGGCAAAGGAGACAGGGACACATAAGAAAACGGTGGATGAGTTAGGGATGGAGGGACATTGAGAGCGAATGAGACAGTCAGTGACAGTGGAAAAAAAAAGATTCAAACATTTCTTCATTTTGTTTTGTTGGGGGTCCCTCTCAGGGGCTTACCTAGAGTATTTGGCACCTGGGGCAGATCCTCTATGTGGCACACACATTGTAAAACTGCATAACTGCTATCATTGTATACTGAAGCAGACATCACAGTGGAACACCATAACTAGTATCACTATACACCTTGACGGTGATACAATCATTATATACTGAGACTAGGTAGACCACATCAGCCATGTTTTCCAGGATACACATAATTTTTACATATTGCTGACCAGACCAGATACAGTGCTGCCCTGCAGTATGGATGATGTACAACTGACTAACTGGTATCCTCCGATGAGTGTAGACATCCCACATACTGCAGGGCAGCACTTTACCTGTTCTGGTCATCAATATGAAAAACATATACATGTCCTGGAAAACATGGCTGATGTGGTCACCCTGAGGCAGTCATTGACGGTGGTATATATGTTATGCTGTACCACTGTCAACTAGATTGCAAGAGCTTGGCACTTCTCCTTTTGTGTTGGTTTGTTATGTGATTTTTCATTTTACTGATGGAATCTGCTTGTGCTATATACATTCATATAATGTAATGTCTGCCCCAGTATATAACTCCACTCACTACATACTGAGCCATGCACTGAAGGAAGTGCAGCATAACTCCCACCACTATACACTGAAGAAGATAGTAGAAGACAATAGTACAGTACAACTGCAATCACTCACACTCTTACTAATGATTTCTCACTCACTCACCCCCTCTCTCTCGCTATGTCTCTAAGTCTTCCTACCTTTCCTTTGTCACTGTCAGTTTTCCTCATCCACTTCCTCCTCTTCGTTCTTCCTCTTGGCTCTTCTTATTCTGTCCTTCCGGTGCGGTGAACATGCAAGGAGGTGGGCACGGCTTCAGTGTTGTGGGCCGGTATATGACATCAAATCCCTACGCACAGCATCAGTTGCCGTTCGCATCATAAGGGAGCATGATGGGAGATCTGCATTAACAGACCTCCCACTTCAGTGATTTTAAGCCAGTTAGAGGGAGATTTTTAACCCCCCCAACCGAGCCTGTTGCTCTAGAGGCATCCATGGAGGCTTGCGCACCCTGGGGGTGGCAAGTACGCTACTGGAGATTCAAACAAATTAAAGAAATTGGCAAATTGGCAAATTTCTTTCAAATGTAAGTGCGTATGAATCTAAATGTACCAGGATGTCCAGGAGTTGCCCTGTGTTTTTTTCTATAATACATGGTTGGGGTGTGTTTGGTGACTTTGACTAGGCCTGCACTAGCCATCTAGCACACCAGGCAAATGTCTGATTTGCTGCTGATCAACACTGGCTCGATATTCCCATGCACATGCTATGTGAGCATATCTGGACATCGGCCACATTTATTCCATCAAGAGGCCACTGCCTCATGATCGCCAGTACAGCCCTGACTTTAACCTAGGATGGTCAGAAAAAGGCAAAAAAGTCAACCATGCCTAAATAGTAACGTATTCGATTATGACTACTGACTGCTCCCCACTCCTTTCTTTTAGAATATTATTTATTCATTTTTGCCTGCAACTCACTTAACTAAAAAATGTACCAAGCAGTAATGTGCTATTTATGTAGAGATAATGGCTTGGTATGTCAGCTCAAGATAATGGTTTGGTATGTCAAGTAACTTGTTAAAAATATTAAATATTTAGATAAATATTCTCCGCACAACTAATGTATCCTTATTTTGGTACTCGAAAACAGATAGATAGGTGTATATATATATATATATATATATATATATATATATATATATATATATATATATATACATGTTAGATCTTAATAATCACTTAAAATAGTTTTTAAACAGCTGAATACAATTTTTTACCTGGCTGAATATATTCTGTGATATATTTAGAAGTTCATTTTTATCGTCTGCTGATGTTGTTTACTCAGTAATTATCTTGTCCTTCATGATAAATATACAGTCTGACTTAAGACGGGCAACCTTTTTTCTGACATCATTTGATTTTCCACATCAGCGTAGTTTGTCGTGCACTTTGATTCTTTGACAGTGATATGACAGTTCATTAGCATGATTGGGTGTATGCAATGAAAAATACAGCTCGCTTTACCAAACAATCCTTAGGAAGTATCATTGCTGGTGTTTTATTTTAATTGTAGCACTGCTTGTGTTTATTATTAATAAATATATTATACAAATATATATTCTATTTTCTATCATTTTAATTTAAATAACATTTACTTACAATTATGTCCTATTTCATTTTCAAACCCAAATCACTGTTTCCTTAATTACTTGCTAATAATTAACTGAAAAAGAATTATATTATTATTTAGGAATTATTCAACAATTGGTACATTAATGTGTTGTTTGTGCAGAAATTAAGCTAATAAAACACACATATACATATATATATATATATATATATATATATAATATTATTTTGTATGGTCTTTTTTATTATATAAGAAAGAAAAATGTTTCCTCAATACAATAAGAACATTTTAATATTAGCATGCACTATTACATATAAAATATAATGTGTCTCATAAATAATTGTATCCAATTTTTCTATATTAAAATATATGGTTTCATTAGGCAAATTGAATTGGCCAGGCTCACATATGTCCCCAAAAGCACATGGCCACAGGATCACCAAATGTCAAAATTCAACAATGAAAAAATGTGGCCCCCAAACAGCCAGGCAAACAGCCAGGCAAACAGCCAGACAAACCTACGTACATATTCAGGAGATGTTGCTGAACACATATTGGGTTGTTGTTTGGAAGTGACATATACAAGGAGCTATCAAATTTATCCAGGAAAGGATATGCGGGCAACATGTCAAAATTTCAAGTCCGAAACCTGAATTGTGCAGGCCCCAAATGCGGCCTTTTACCCCCCAAGCCCTTTTTTTTAAAGCAGAAGCGAGGGGTGCCGAGTGGTTTTCACTTACCAAGTTGTCAGTACCTGCTCGGCGCCCCTCTCTCTCCTCTGCGGGCCCTCTAGCTCGGTCTTGGTGCCAGCTTGTAATTCTGAGCGCGGGAAGATGACATCATTTCCGGCGCTCAGCATTACAAGCCGGCACCAAGACCGAGTAGGGAAACTCGCCGCAGGACTGTTGTAAGGTAAGTACAGGGGGGGGGGTAGATAATAGGGAGGGAGGGAGAGGAAGGGAAGATAATGGGGGGGCGGCATTTTAAACTTCTCCCCAGGCGGCATTTTGTCTTGGGCCAGCCCTGTGAGTGTGGACGATGACTGGGATGTTAGACCCCATTTGTGGCATCCATATTGTAACCACCTTACCTGTGACTGCTACGGCTGCAGCAACCTCTCGCAGATGCCGTCGGACCTTGTGGCAATATAAGCATGTGCAGGCCATTTCTCCGTCTATTTGTGCACTTGGCTTGGGACGGAGTTATCTGCCTGGGGCCTATTTTAGGGCTCCTTAGCTGTCCACTAGCTTCCTGTCAAAGAGATTAATTGCTTGTTCTCTGGGCTCTGCTTGTGCTTCTCAGTTATCCTGTTTGTTCTGGTTCTGACCTCGGCTACGTCTCACGGCTATCCTGACTTCACCAATCCTCATCCTCGGCTACATCTCACGGCTATCCTGACTTCACCAATCCTTGACCTCGGCTATGTCTCACGGCTATCCTGACTTCACCAATCCTTGACCACGGCTTCGTTTGTGGACTGTTCTACCCGTGTCCCAGACGCCTGTTCTGGTTCGTGTCTGGGTTCTGCACTGTGGATCCTCAGCTACTGATCCTGACCATTCCTGGCCGTTACAGTTTTGACAGGCCAATTATGGATCCCGCGGACCTCAGTCGTTTTTCATCTCGGCATGAACGGCATAACCGTTCATGGAACAGAAGCTGGACACTATGACATGATCTTCTTCAGGCTCTCACCTCTCCAGCTGCTCCTGCTCCAGTCCTGGCCTCTGCCACAGAGGGTTCGTCCGCTACCAGCTCTCCGGTCAAGCCCCCCAAGATGCCCATGCTGGACAAGTTCTCTGGTAATCCGCTCAAATGTAGGGGGTTCCTCAACCAGTGCCAGCTGCATTTCAGGACCCAGCCTCAAACCTTCTCCTCACATGCTATCAAGGTTGCCTTCATCATCAGTCTATTAAGAGGGGAGGCTCTGGCCTTAGCGTATGAAACAAAATGGAATAATGAGGCATTGAGAGCAGCATTTCGCAAGAGACTTAATAACCACTTGAAGGATGCTCTGACCTATAGAGACATTCCCGAGGACTTAGAGGATCTCATAGCCCTTTGTCTCAAACTGGATGCCCGAGGACAAAAGCGTAAATTGGAGAGAGAACGGGATGGAAAACCTCGTCCATTCCATACTTTTGTGTGCATACCTCCTCCATCTGTCAGCATGACAGCCTCTGCAGAGGAACCCATGAAGATATCCCCGATTCTACATCTGTCCGAGGAGGAGAAAAGACGCCGTAGGATTCTGGGACTATGTATGTATTGTGGCCGGAAGGGCCACAGAGTCATCTCCTGCCCACAGAAGCAGAAACACCTAAGCTTAGCGGCGTTTGGTGTTTCCTTGCACCCACTCTATTCTGATCTCTGCATTGGATGGCTCCCCCCCTCGGCTCTGGAGTGGTGGCCCATTCTACCATCCGAATACTGATGACCATTGGCGTTCTTCACGTAGAGTCCATCTCTCTCAACTTCCGTCACAGTCCCCACATTCCGTTAATCCTAGGGCTACCTTGGCTGTCTCTCCATAATCCTAGGATCGATTGGGAAGCTAGACAAATATCTGCGTGGAGTGCCTCTTGCCAAACCTCTTACCTCCGAAATTACCGCGCGGCCCACACTGTGCTCGAAGCTCCTGGAGAGAATCCCTGACTACTCGTTCCCCTGCAATATCATGACTTCCTAGATGTCTTTTCTAAACAGAGGGCGGAGAGGTTACCTCCACACCGTCCATATGACTGTGCCATCCAACTTCTGCCAGGTACTTCACCACCCTCTGGAAGAACGTATCCCTTGTCTGAACCAGAGAACCGCGCTCTTGCTCAATACATTGAGGAGAATCTCCAGAAGGGGTTCATCCGGCCATCTAGCTCTCCAGCTGGAGCAGGATTCTTCTTTGTTAAGAAGAAAGACGGCTCCCTCCGTCCGTGCATCGATTACAGTGGGTTGAATACCATCAACTCCGATATAACCCGACTGATCGCCGGTTCTCAATACCCATGTCCCTTCACGTACCTAGTCAACGCCTGTTCGTCCAGCCTCGTTTCATTAGACCTTTACTCGCCCAGTCCCACGCTTCTCCCGTAGCAGGACATTGTGGTATCCGCAACACCCTGTTCCTCCTGCAACGGACTTATTGGTGGCCCGGCATGCACAAGGACGTTAAAGACTTCATTCAGGCTTGTTTGGTCTGCGCCCGCCACAAAATCCCACGTTCCAAAAAGTCCGGGTTGCTGTGTCCCCTGCCTATTCCCAATAGGCCGTGGAGCCACATAGCACTGGACTTTATCACAGATCTACCAAGATCCGACGGTAACATTACAATCTTAGTGGTGGTCGACTTATTCTCCAAGATGGCTCACTTTACCGCTTTACCCAAATTACCCTCTGCCAAAGAACTCTCCAACATCTTTCTGCGAGACATTGCTCGTCTCCACAGTGTGCCGCAACGAATCATCCCGGACCGCGGTGTTGCACTTACCGGTCTCTCCGATGTCCCGCGACGGCCGCGGGTGGGCGGCGCGCTCGCGACTATGTACGCACTCCCTCTCCGAGTGATGTGTGTACTACACGCACATAGAGGGGCGTGCGTGTAGACGTGCGAACCGTCTATGTGAACCGCCGTGAGCCACCCATGACGGCAAGATAATGTTGCGGGAGCTGCCGCGGCGTGCTGGCGGCACTTGCAGAGTAATAAGCGAGGTGCTGCGGCACGCTCGCGGCGTTCCAATACTATTTAATAGTGCGAGATCCGCGTTACTCGCGGGTTTAGCACTTGTTTTTAGGTACGGTGTTTTGCACCGACGCCATTATTTGGCGCCGGACGCTATGACGTCACTACATCTTCCATTGGCCCCTGTCCATTTGTCCCCGCCCTTGTTCCTATTTAAACTCTCTCCTAGCTTCTATCTGTGCCTGTTCAATGAGCTACTATATGTACTCTGGGTGTTTACTTGCTGCCTTGCTTTATCGTGTACCTGACCTCTGACTGTTTCCTGACTTCGCTCCCGTGCTGCCTGCCCCGACCTTGGATTGTCTCTGGATTTTGCTTCCGTGCTGCCTAAAACCTGACCTTGTTATCTCCTGACCACGATTCTCTGCCTCTGGCCCTAATTGGTTCTTCCACCTTGGACTATAAGCTCCATATCTAGCTCGTCTCTGCATAGTGGGTCCACTACTGGTGTTGTCTAGTCCCGACGTAACACGCGGTCCTCAATTCATCTCTCGTTATTTGGAGGATCCTGTGCAAACATCTTGGCATAGCTATACACCTCTGATCTGCATATCATCCACAATCCAATGGTCAGACCAACCAAGTCCTCAAACACTACCTCCGCTCCTACGTATCCGAAGATCACTCCGATTGGTCCCACTTGCTGCATTTGGCGGAGTTCTCCTATAATAATTTGTTCCATGAATCTCTAAAGAACGCTCCGTTCTTTGTGGCATACGTGTTTAATACTTATATGTGGCCCTCTACTCTGATGCCATCCAACTTACCTGCAGCTGACTCTTTGGCACGAGACATTGTTCAAAGATGGCAATCAACGCGACAACTTCTCGCTGCTGCCAAACGGAAACAACAGAGTGCAGCTTATCTGCATCGCTCTCCAGCTCTGTCTCTTTGGCCTGGCGATAAAGTCTGGCTTTCCACCAAGAATCTTCGTCTGCGTCAGAATTCAAAGACTTTGGGTCCCAAATACCCTACACGGTTCGGTCCAGGATCAATGACGTGTCTTACAAGCTGGACCTACCCATCACCATGAAGATATCCGATTCGTTTCATGTATCCCAGCTCAAACCTCCAATAGATTCTCAGAACCATTTCGAGCCCCCAAGGTTCTGCACTGTGGATCCTCAGCTACTGATCCTGACCATTCCTGGCCGTTACACATATGCATGTGATTACTGTGCCATTCTATTTGATTCAGAGGTTTCCAGATGCCAAGGGCAGAAGTTGAAGAGAGCCAGAGGATCATGAGTAGGTGAGTACTCAATTTAAACATTTAAACAATTAAAATTAAAATAATCATAGGCTTATTTTTTGCTTGGTCTATTCTATGTTGCCTGATAAAAATATGACCTATACATATTTTTATTTGCTTTAAAAGTAAACAGACTAGCTAGCATTTCTAATCCTAAGAAACATGTAATGCTTGATCCAGACTCAATCACAAGAGCCTCTAGCAAGCAAAAACTGAAACATTGATTGTTTTGTTATTTTTTTGCTTTTTTTTCCTCATATAAATACAAGATTTTGAAAAAAATGTTTTGAAATTTGAGCAGATATGTATTTTAAAGGCTGATGACGCCAACAGCAGTACTAGAGTATAGAATGGATATTTTCAGCAGTACTTACAATACTGGGAAATGTTCTTGCAGGCAATGGACCACATGGGGCAACTTGTATTTGTTTGTTGCAATATCAAGTACAGTGGCTGATAAAGTTTGATGCCCAAAGCAATAAAACCTTTAATTTATTGCATTTTAATGTTTTCTTACTGGTAAGATAACAAATGTGATGGATTAACCCCTTCAGGACCAAGGATTTTTTTTTATCATGCTTGCTCTGAAAGACCAGAGCAGTTTTTGTGTTTTTGCTATGTCTTTATTCTATTGTTATTGCCCACTAACTCATTTATTGCACCCTCACAAATTAGATATTGTTTTTTTCAGGACAAGTAGAGTTTCTTTTGAAATAATAATGATATATATAAACTATCATTCAGTGTGAAAAATGTCTAAAAATGTGGGAATAATTTGGAAAAAAATGCTATTTTTTCACGGTTTCATCTGTAAAAACATAGATAACCAAAACAAAATATAGATAACCAGTGCAAATGGGAAAAACCCTCCAAAAAGTATTTTTCCTGTTTTTGGAAACACTTCATTTGCCTGATGTTTCCATTTGCTTTGGCAGTTACAGGGTTAAATATGAATGACAAACATTCAATGTTTCTAAACAAGATTTTTTTTAAATGTTATATGCTGAGAGTTTGGACTTAATACTGGCCAGAAAAACTTCTTAGAAGAAGAACTCCTCTCCTTCCTGCCCGATCGTACTATAGAAAAAAACTTTATTGAGAATCACAAACACAGACACAGATCCAAGACTAACGTGATAGCGGAACAACGCGAGGACGCTATCAGGAAGCCTTTTAAACGGAGCACTTCTAGACTGCAGCACTTCTAGACTGCAGCACCTTACCTTTCTTGGATTTTAAATGTATTTTCTCCTGAAGAAGCTGATTCTTTTTGGTGAAACGCGTTGAGATATTGAAGCAGGTACCATTTGGACTTGGCTAGGGCATTTTTATTCCTATTGCTTGTATGCATAATGAATAGGTTATGCCAACTTGTTTGTAAGTTTTCTGGATATTCCATATTAAATATTTATAAGAATATATTGCACCATTTCTGGTCTTTTACTTATGTTTCAGAACTTGAGAAGAATCAAAGTTCTTTTGTTGAGCCACCTACATAATTACTTTTGTCAGAGCTTATTACACTATTGTTTTTTTATTATTTTTCCACATGTTCTTGCGCTCCAGTTCTGATATATTGACTATATGAAAATTTGTGAGGGGTGTTTGGGAGCTGCAGAACGTGTAAGGTATATTTGAATTTTTTTTTTTATATTCTTCACGTGTTTAATGTGTTTTTTTGCTTTTCATGGGCGCCAGCCAACTCTTCGTGTTCATCTTCGTGTGGGGAAAAATCTTTGTATTCCACAAATATTTGCCCGTTCCTGTGTTCCGTTCGGGTGAATATTCGTGTACATTGTTTGTGTTTGTTTTTTTCTTTGGTTTTTGCCGGTTTTTGTAGAAGGGGTTAACATGGTACACCTCCTCTACCATCAACCAATGAAGTGCACCTGCAGGTATCCTACTTTTAGGTAGTAGGCAGTAGGCCTTCCTGCACAAGATTCATCCTCACCTGGACCAGATAGGCCTGAGAGATATACTCATTAAATGACGTGCCCCCCCCCCAACACGACCCCTGTCCCCTATGCATGAGAACAATCACTGTGTGGGGGCTCAGTAGGATGGCTCGCTAATGCCCCAGCCAAGCTATGAAATCTGATGATATGTAGAGACTCCCCCCTGCATGTGTAAAGTTACACAGCTCCCCCATGCCTTCATGTACTGCGAGACACACACCCCTTTACTAAGCAGCCCCATACCCTCGAGTAACAAAAGCTAGCCCCATACCCTCGAGTAACAAAAGCTACCCCCCCGAGTCGCTCAAGATCGGTAGCTTACCCCTGCATGTGTTGCAACACCAAGCAGTGGGTTGAAAATGGCTGCTCTGTGACCCGCGAAGCGTTGGCGCTGGTGACATGTGTGAGTGCCCCCATAGCGTATGTGTATGCGTACTGCCGCCTCTGATGGAAGACTGATGAAAAGCACCCCACACAGGGAAAGAAGGGGACACCCTGGACAGGACCCAACTCCCTTGAAAACAAAACACATATTGCCCTGAGGGAGAGGACACTGAGAGTGGTTTAAATACCTCCCGTGACACCTCCCTCAAATACAGCCTTCACACATGTCATCTAGGTTTGCTGCTTTTATTTTCAGTAGATTTTAGTTGACTTCTTTTTGTGATATTAAAAAGACGTGCATTACAGCTATCGTCTAGCACCAGTGTCATTAAGTTATATCTGCCTTTCATTAAAAAAAGAATAGTCATAGTTGTTCAAAGACTAGTTTCCTAAGTAATTTATGTAAAGTAAATTGCAATATACCATGTATATTAATTGCAATAAAATATCCCAAGAAAATTGTTGTTCAATAACCCTGATGATATGAATGATGATTGATACAAAGAGGGTGAGAAAATGAAGCAGTAGCAGGATAACAGAAGAATTCAGAGAGTGTTAACAAAATGTGTAGCAAATTAATTAGTGTTTAACAAGCTTATTTATACGTTAACAACAAATGACTTCATCATTAAAAAAAACATTGGGAGACAGTTTAATAAAATGTTTTCAAAATATTGTTTTTTGTGCAAATAGTAATTTCATATTTTTAACGGTTATTATGTAATATTTAGTGTTTATGTTGTGAGACTGTGAACCCCAGGGAGTTGATTGGCATGGCATCTGGGTACAGCTGCTATGCAGATTATACATATGGGTCCCTGGGGTGGAGCAATTGGAGAGCAGGGTGGGCCAATGCTCCGTTCCTCATGCTGGCTTTTCCAGGAGGCAAGAAGTCTGCAGGATCCGGTCCGGGATTTCTATGAGGCCGGCATAAAGCACAGGTGCTGGGCATTAAAAACCCCTGGAGCCTGATACTCAGGGAGACTGTTGGGGGAAGAGGGAGTTTCCCTGAGCTCCCAGTGCAAGGAGAGGCCCTGAACAAGACCATCCCTGAGCCAAGTGAGGCAACATTAATGCCTGAACATTTTGTGTGCTGTCTGGGGGAGGTTTTCCAGAGCCTGGCGTAGCTGGGTCTGGCTGGGAGGTTGAGGGAGTGGGTGATTAGGCTGGTCAGTCTGGACCAGCATAGTTCAGTTAGAGAGGGCTCCAATTGGTAGCAGTTCAAAATAAAGTGCTGTTTTGTTACAAGCTGGTGTTCCCAACTCTGATTGCCCTAGAGGACTGTGCTTAGGACCCCTAAATGTGACATGTATGGCCCTCATGCTACAGGGTTTGTCACAACGTATATAGCATGAAATCAGTACATTCACCATTAGACTTATTACACAAAGACATGACTGAGGTAGTATTGATGTCAGTGTCCATCTTTCCCACAAAAAAATTGACGACATACATTGGGATAATCATTAACATTGTTCTTTATTATAGTCAACTATGGATAAATTGTGGACTCTGATAGCCAACTAACTTTAAATGCCTTATAAAACATATATAACACTTTTAAAACACATGGTATTACAATATAAATGATGTACCATGTGACCAACATGTGGAAACCTTGAGATAACTGTTAAACATTTACTAATACTATAAATCTGTAAATGGCTACTATAAGCTAACACTTTGAATTATTAACAAAACAACCACTTATTTAACCTATAGTTATAGCAACCCAGCTGGCGTAGGAGTAAAAATATATTCCTGTAGCAAACATCGGTGACCAATGTGTGGCAGCCCCCGTCACCATCAGATTCACCAAGGCAAAAGCCTTGCACTCAGGCCAAGAGCCTGTGTATCACCAGTTGAACAACAGCTCAAGGTGGTTAACCCTTGCCCCATGGCAGCCCAAGTACCAACCACCATAGCCAGAGAGTGTGACCACCTTGCATCTCATACAGATAAGATAAGGCATACATCAGATAAGTGAGTCCCATTCTCACATTGTGAGTGTTAGCCCCACGTCACCTGACACAAGGAACAATCTCAGACTACACAAAAAAGTCTGCAGATAAGCCACCCAGAATTGCTGGAAATCAGCTTTCATGTTAAAGATAAGATGGGGACCTGGCCTAAATTATTCTCACCAATATGAAGTAATAGGACCTGGGGCACCTCGTGTACCATGACATGACGAGACACCCGTTCCCATCTCATACTCGGGAGGCAAGGGTCAGAACAAAGCTGTTTACTGGCAGGATGAACAGTCACTGGGCATGCTGACCAATAAGCAAAGGAGTACCCCAACGATCCATAGAAGAACCATATCTGAACCTAAAAAGAGAGAACAAAATGAACATATAAGGGTTGGCTGGCACAATGTAATTACTTGCAGAAGATGAGGATGTATATAGGTTGTAATGGACAGTTGGACATAGCCGCAGGAATGCTGCCCCCAAATAGCCAGTTTATAATTATGGCTCTAGGTGGGAAGTTCATCTCTTATTTACCCTCTTTTTTCTTACTGTCAGGGGTGTCTAAGCCCCCCACTACCTCACAGCCCCTAACTCACAGAAACAGGAAAGGGTTACTATTAAAGCATTGTACCAGTTCCCTCTTTTGAGTGCAATATTTTACTAATGCCATATGCTGTTTGCTTTTACTCAGTATTGACTAAAAAAACTTCACATATGATTTTAATGCATCCACAGAAGTACAAATTGACTTCATGTGTGCAAAATCCCACAGGACACATCTAATCTATGTTTCACATTCACTCTTCAAATTAAAGACAAATAATGAATACCAAAACAACTACAAATTGATTGAATGGAATCTTCTTTAAAAGACTTTAGAATATTTTTTTTTTTATTTTGCTCTGTGTCTTGAAATGCCTTCATCTAACATTTTATTGAACCATGGCCAAAATAACCTCTAGCAATGATGTACCAAACTAATGGAGTGGGTTTTTTTCAATTATCGACCCCATGTCACTTGATATTAGTTCTAAAAAAAAATATATAATCATGCTAATTACCGACAATGAATTAATTTCAAATGCATTGAGACAATAATTTGTAATTTACTTCACAAAAAATGAGTATTCATGCTCTTATTGGCACATGTGCTATGATCATATGTGCATGCCTGGGAAATGCCCTACTTTAGGAAGCTTGGATGGGGGCGCCAGCAGGTTTTTTCCCCATAGTCTGGATGAATTTGAGAGTTAAAAGTGCCTCCAAGATAACACCCAACAATAAATGGAAAACTCCACACTTTTAACAAAGTAAAGTCATGCAAAAAATCTCAGGTATACACCTTATACTTAGAACTGATTTAAACATCTTTGTATAATTTAACATATTTATATAATATATATACATATATATATATCTCAATGTATAATATCATCACTATATGTCTGAAATACTTATTAGAAACCCAGATTTAAAAGTGTTACCATTCTTGCTGTATTCAAAGATTTCTTTTTTTTATTTATTTTATTAAATGACATCTTCCTTATTTGAAAAGAACAAACACAATCGTGACAATCACGGGAAGAGAGGATGCAGTATAAGAGGCAATAACCCAAAGCATATTAATTATTCAGAAGTTGATCAGAAAGGTTGGCTGACAACTAGGAGTGGGTGATAATTCTCTACAACGCCAGTGAAAATCTGAATGTTTGCTAGGCATAGGGCACGTATGCAGTTGGATAATTATAGGCAACTTTTAATACCTCAAGTTATATCTGTACATTTAAAGTACAACTGCTTCATTAAGTCATACGTCAATAGAACAAGATCTAAACAGGTACAGTTAGTGACATAAAAAGTGATACCAGAAATTGAGTTCTGACAAACTTCAGCAGAGATTTTTTTAAAAAAATGCATTGCTACACAAGTTTATGAAAGTACTCACAGGACATTTTGTAAATGCGGGTGAAATCATGCATTTTTTTTAAATGCAATCAAGAGAAGACTACAGCAACTGTGAAACTGTAAGAAATTGACTGAAGGAAGAAAATATCATAGACATGTCCTGGCTGGTTCGGAGGGCAGCTTAATGTTAAATACTGACGATTACAGGCTGCTGGCCAGGCTCCACAGACAGAGATTGTTACCTAGACCATCATAAAACCCGATTCTCTGATATTGTGAAATTTGAATGGAAATACTAGGCAGGAAAAGAGTACAGGCTGACTTTGTTTTATTCTAAGCTTGCAAAACTTGTGTACTCACTACTATGTACACGTACCTAAAATAACACTCAACTCATATCCACTTGACTTCAGTGCAGTCAACCTGTAATTCTATTACTTCCATCGATCAATTAGGGCCATCATATACACTTTAAATTTACATGGTGTCCCTGCATGAATCTTCCAATATGCATTTAACCTGTTGCCCCTACCCCCTTTGCCATGCAGCATATGTGTTTGGTTGATCTCCAGCCACATAATATACCCATTGCTCTCTTGGTGAGATTTCCATTGGGTCTAATGAGACCCAGCATGCATATGCACAGAAAATGGCTTCATCAGGCCAATCATTGGCCCAACAACAGACTTTTGAAGTTAATGACATTTTGACCTACTCACAGCATCATTGATGTTCATTTCCTCTTAACTTCCAGTGGCAGTCGCTCTGGTCATACTACTTTATGTGACTT